>KE151497.1:243794-253797 GCA_000411095.1 Aethionema arabicum
ATATAAAGGCATAGAGGAGACAGCTTTGCATAATTTTCTCTGCCAGTTCATCTCTCCTTAATAGTCCACGTTCTTCCTCTTTCGATTTCACCAACACCGTGACAGCTCCTTAGATCTCTCCTCGATTACTCTTTTTTTTTTCTTTTTTTGTTTAATTTCCCTATCTAAATCTCACTTTATCTGATTCTCTTTACCAATCTTCATTCTTCTTACTTTACCTTTTAATTCTCTAATGGATGGCGCCGATGGAACTGTTCGCGTCGGTGCTTTAAACGCTAAGTCTGCTCGCGGATTTGAATTGGACTCAGATGTCGCCGTTTCTTCTCCGGTTACGCGTCAGAAAGCTGCCGCGGCTAAGCAGTTCATCGAGAATCATTACAAGAATTACTTGCAAGGCTTGCAAGAAAGAATGGAGAGGTTTAGGATTTTTTTTTTTTATGAAATTAATGGATCGTTTCGGGATTTCTGGCTGATTTAGTGTTTGACTTGAGTTTGACTTTAGGATTTGTTTCCCGATTTAATTGATTTGTTTTGTTCAATTGAGATTGAGATGGATCTAATTGATTTCCAACTGATTTCTTTGAATTCTGAGTTGCAGACGAAGGGAATTTCAGCGGAAAGTGCAGGAAGCTCAGATTCCAGTTGAGGAACAAGACGAGATGATGAAAAATCTGGCGCGTCGTGAAACTGAGTACATGAGGCTTCAGAGACGTAAAATTGGGCTTGATGACTTTGAGTTATTGACCGTTATTGGTAAAGGCGCCTTTGGTGAGGTACATGAGACGTTTTTTCAACTCTTCCTAGCAACCTATTTAACAGAGATTAATGTGTTTGTTTAGAAATTGGCTGTGTGTAACTACTAAGGAATTATCTCCAGCATATGTTTAATCTCTGAAATTGTGTTTGCTATATATTTCAGGTTAGATTATGCCGATTAAGATCTACAGGTGAGGTTTTTGCGATGAAGAAATTGAAAAAAACTGAGATGCTTAGCCGTGGACAGGTACGTCCAATTAGAAAACTTCCCTTTTTAACTCATCAACAAGAAAATTTCTTTTGAACACATTGCACTCGCCATATATACTCAGATGGAAGTGAAACTGTAAGATATGTGTGACTAATAGTAGGAGCTGAATAGATGCATAACAGGGAAAATGTTAGATGTTTGGCGATCATTGTACTGTCAGTAGGACAGTCCCTAGGCGATTCTGTTTTGTATGCTTGTGCTTGTACAGACACGAATGAGTAATTTGATTACACTCCTTGACTGATTTAGTAGTTTTATTTTTCTCTTTAGGTTGAGCATGTCAGATCTGAGAGGAACTTACTTGCAGAGGTTGACAGCCGTTATATTGTAAAGCTTTTTTATTCTTTTCAAGATTCGGAATGTTTGTATCTTATCATGGAGTATTTACCTGGAGGTGACATCATGACTTTACTGATGAGAGAAGACATTCTTTCTGAAGATGTTGCTCGTTTTTATATTGCGGAGAGCATTCTTGCTATCCACTCAATCCATCAGCATAACTATGTCCACAGGTATAAGCTTTGACATCAGAATCTTATGCCTAGTGATTCAGGGTGTTGAACTTCGTATCTCCTTTACCTGTAGGGACATCAAACCTGATAATTTGATATTAGACAAAAGTGGGCATTTGAAGCTTTCAGATTTTGGCTTATGTAAGCCACTTGATGATAAATATTCTTCACTACTATTAGAAGACGACGAAATGATTTCTCAGGATACAGAGAGCCAGTCAGGAAAGGCAGACGCTGACAAAGCACCCTGGCAAATGCCTAAAGAGCAGTTAATACAGTGGAAACGCAACCGCCGTGCATTGGTATATTGCTTGCCCATGGATTACTCTCATTTTATTTTGCTCGACTATAATGATCATTTACTTGATCCATCGTGTCATGGGTAAATCAATAATATCATGTGCTTATCTTTCATTATATAGGCTTACTCAACTGTTGGCACTCTTGATTACATGGCTCCAGAGGTACTGTTAAAGAAAGGATATGGAATGGAATGTGACTGGTGGTCTCTCGGAGCAATCTTGTATGAGATGTTAATTGGGTATCCCCCATTCTGTTCTGATGACCCACGTATAACATGCCGCAAGGTAGGTGTATAGCTGCCTGCTACGTCATGCATTGTTGTTATCTACAATAGAAACGTTTACGATTGCTTAAAGTTTGTGCTTCTTATCTCAGATAATTAATTGGAGGGTATGTCTGAAATTCCCTGAAGAGCCAAAAATATCAGATGAAGCTAGGGACTTGATTTGTCGCTTGCTATGTGATGTTGATTCAAGATTGGGAACCAGAGGTGTTGATGAATTAAAGGTAAGGTTTCTGTACATGATGTGTAGAGAATCATTTCATTATCCTCAATTTCAGCTGTGACATGTTTGTAATTGATTTTGCTCATGTTTCAGTCACACCCATGGTTTGAAGGTTCCCCATGGGAAAAACTTTATGAAATGGAGGCAGCATATAGACCCACAGTCGAAGGAGAATTAGATACACAGAATTTTGAGAAGTTCCCTGAAGTAAGTAGATAGAACTCTTACAAAGCTTGTTATGACATGATTTGTGGCATGAAGCAATTGGTGAACCCAAAACTTATTTAAACTACTAAAACTTGAGCTTTTTTTTGATGAATCTTAAATAAGTCATGTATTTGCATTGTTCACATTAGAAGTCAAAACGTCTATATCCTCATCAATTTTTTTGATATCTGGTAGGTCGAAGGATCGCCATCGGAAGCACCACACGTTGGTCCTTGGAGAAAGGTGACGACTCTCTTCCTTATTCCTATAAATATACTCCGTGTTGCAAATAAACATGTGGAAATGTCTCAAAACATGATAAAACTAGCAGATTTTGCTTTCTTTTGAATACTTTGATTTCTACTTCATGATAGAGACAATATGATGCTTACATTTGTAATGGTTGAACAGATGTTGACATCTAAGGACTCCAACTTCATGGGATTTACATTTAAGAAGTCAGACATCGTAAGATCGATGGATAGTACAGGTAACTTTTATATCTTTTCTCTCTACTACTCATGTAGTTGCTAACTAATGACTCTTTTTAAGAAAGGGTCTAACTTTTATCTCTAACATTGAATCTAATAGGTACGGACATGAAATCAAATGGATCAGCCGAAGCCCCATCATTGATATCATTATTAGGTACGTAACAGTAAACCCTAAACAGAGTAAATGAATAGTTTGTGGTTGTAGAAAAGAGACATTGACATATGAATATAAATTATTACACAGGTCGGATCAATATGGAAGAAGCTCCAGTAGCCGAAAACGGTGAATTTAACCAAAAGACATAAGAAAAATCCAAAAAAAAATTGGTTCTTATATTTGTTACGCAGTTGTTTTGATCATTTGGCAGATGCAAATGGGAGCTGCTAGTTTTAACCACACGACAACATACACCATTCACAAAACTTCTCTTTGCTTCTTTTTTTTTGTGTATTATATTTCTTTTTCTTTTTATCTGTAAGAGAAACTGTAAAGTATCGAAGAATAATTTCAGCAACATTTTATTCATAAGTTTACCTTTCTCCATTTTCATCAATATCTTCATTTTTATACCAGATTTGAATTTATGCTTTAGTGTAACCGAATCTAACGTTTTCTTATTGTTGCAGAATTCATGGTTTCTTAAGACGACGTGAAAAACAGGTCGGTGGTCATTGTTGCAGAATCAAACCAGGTTTTTTCTAACTCAAAGGTAACATAAAAAGGAGACCAAATTGTTGTAGTATCTCTCTTTATTCAATATTTTGATACTTTACCTTACAAGAAGAATAAGGTTGTTTAGGTATCTTTACAATAATGTCTCAATACTGTTCAGAGACAAGTTTAATCCACTGTGCTTGAAGATTCTGCAGATGTATATTTGAGTATAGCTGCATCAATCCTCTCTTTATCTCTAGTTGCAAATGATTCTAACAGAACTCCATTTTTGTAGAAATGGAAAAGAGGAACCGCCTGTGTAAAATCAAACTCTATACTCAAAATTCATTCTTTTATTGTATAATCTAACCAAATTCTCTGAACAGGCTTTACCTTGATTCGAAGCCTTTCTGCAACTTCAGATTGTTCATCATATTCATCTATAACCTGCAAAAAACAAGTGAAGCTTGTTAAATTCACTTACTTAAACATCAAGAAGAGAGATGAAAATACTCACATTATGTTTAAGGAAGATAACAGGAGCATCTTCGTCACCAGATTGCTTACAGAGCTTTGTGAAGCCTTGCTCTATGTATTTACAACTTCCACATGAAGTACGATAGAAATCAACAACTACTAATGAATTAGCTTCTTTAGCTTTTTCAAGGATTTTGATAAATTCTTCATCAGTTTTGAACTCAGTTACACACTCAACAGGACAAAGATCATCATCATCATTGTCATCAGATAACTCCCCTTGGATTTCTTGACTTATGCTCTTTGCTTTCCCCTTTGAAATACCCATTACGGTGTTTATACTCAAAGGTGAAGAAGCATTAGCTTTTAATATCGATGAACTGACTCGTTTTCTGCGCCAAATCCATCTAGGAAACCTACAAGTTTGTATTGATTCAACCAATTCTTCACTTTTCAAGCCAAATCTTGAGTACTCAGAATAAAGAAGATTCTGCTTCAGCATTACTAATTGATGTCAACAACAGAGTAATCGAATGATTTGATCGAAGTTTTCCAATTGATTTCTCCACGCCACGGGTACGAATTCTGAAAAGTATCTCAAATTAAAGAACAAGACCATTGGTTTAACCTGAAGAAGAATCTATTTCAAGGAAAGCCTTGGCCAATTCCAAGCAAAATCTGATTTTTTTTCCGGTAAATCTTCAAATCATGAGATTATATGGGCATTTCGTATTCAAAAAACTAAACTTTGGAAGTGGGATCTTACCTGCGTGCAGAGTGAGAGAGAATCAGAAGCGATGAAATTGAAAGGCCGAAACTTGGGCGAGGGAAACAAAATCGTAATCCGCCAAGCTGGACTCATTGTATCCACAGAGATAAGCTAAAATAACTGTTTTAGTAATAACGGGGCATTCTCGTATTTTAAAATTTAAAACTAGTTTCAGTTAACCATAAAAATAGTTTTTTTAATCTTTAATTTAATTATCGATTTTTTAAAATTTAAAATTTTGATAACTTGTTTTTATAAATTAAAATCAAACCATAAGTAAGCTCAAAAATAGAATCTAAATTTAAATTAATATACTACAATTTTAATTTTAAATTTGAGATTTTAATTTTTTAAAAATTAAATTTAAAAAACTAATTATTAACATTTATGATTTAAAAAATTATTTTGCAATCACTTTTTTTTCCAAATTAAAATAGTTTGGAATTTAAGATACTAAAGAAAAATCAAAACCTTTATATTCACCAATGCATAAAAATCTGAAAAACATGATTGACTTTAATTTCCTCATCAACTTTGTTCTTTTGAAAAAAGAATAACACGAAGAACAATGCAAAAATCAAAAAAAAAAAACACACCATTTACATCACAATATACTTTCTCCTGAAGAACAAAGCTCCATTGAATTGGTATACTCAACTCAATGATGTGACTTCTTCTTTGATAAGAACATGAAAAACCTTGGAAATGAAATCTTCTTCTTCTTCTTCTTTGGTGGAATTTGATTAGTTTCAGAGTTATCTTCTGTTCCATTTGATTCACTTGGACTTGAGCTATACACAACAGGAGTTTCTCTTCCTTGTTCAATCTTACTTTGCTCTTCCTTTGCTTCTTCAACGCTTCTTCTTTGACCTCTCTCACTGTTCCCTCCATCTCCAGCTTTTCTCATCTGTTCATGCTCTGCTCGCCATTTTCGTAGCTCCTGTTCCACTCCAAGTTTACCCTCTTTAGCCTTTTCAGCTTTCTCTGTTGCTTCTTTTAACGCTTTCTTTCTCTCATCCATTTCTCTAATCACTTCTTCAAGCTTCTCTAAGCTTTTCATCTCTGTTTCTTTAGCTTGTTCTATCTGAGAAACTGCTGCTGCAACTCTTCCGTTTGCTGCTTCTTCTGCTTCATGTGCACGTTTGCTGAGTTCATAATACTCTTCTAATGAAAGTGTAACACTTCTTGGTGAATCAACTTCATTAGCTTTTAATGGTGATTCACTTTCCTGTAAAGCTTTGATTGCAGCTAAAGCTAGCCTTTCTGAAGCTTTAGCTGCTTCTATTTCCTTTTGTGCTGCATATAATCTACTCTCCATTGTATTTGCTCCAGCTTTTGCTTGTTCTGCTTCTTCATTAGCTTTCCTGAGCTCTTCACGAGCAATCTCTGCAAGTGATTTTGCTTCATCAGCTTCTTCTGCTGCTTGCTGAAGTTGTTTAGGTAACTCCACCATTTTATCTCTTGCTTCTTTCTCCTTTGACTCAATTGTAGCTATTTCTGACTTTGTTCTATCAATCTCAGCTTCTAGAGAAGCTACTGCTATGGAAGCCATTCCTTCTCTTTGTTTAATTGAAGCAAGCTCTGACTTTTCTTTCTCAAGTTCTAACTGTAAAGTAGACGAAGCTACCTTCAAGCAATTCACTTCAGCTGCGGCTTTTTCGATATTGACATTAACTTCTTGAAGCTCTTTCTTTGCAGAGGTAACAGCTGCTTGTATATCTGGATGACATTTGACTTCTGTTGAAGTATTACTGTTTGTGTTTGAGTCAGATGCTTCCTCCTTTAGCTTTGATTCCATGTAAGCTACTAATTCAGCTTTCAAATCAAGAAGTAAAGCTGAAGCAGTGTCAAGTTTTGTCTTTAGATCTTTAGAAGAATGTATCTGTTGGTTAAGTTTCTGAAGTTCTTCTTCCGCTTGCTTCATTTCCTTCTCCCAACGGTGAGTATCTTGATCTCTAGCCATGGCTGCTCCAATCCTCTGTTCTTCAGCCTCCAAATGAGAAGCATGTGCAGATTCCAATGACTCCTTTGTAGCTATCAGTTCTATAGTAAGTTCTTCAACAGTTTTCTCAACTTCTTTTGATGCCACCATTGCTTCTTCAACTTTCTTAACCACTAGATCCTTTTCTTTCACCAGAACATCATATTCTTTGTGTAGAGTTTCTAACTCTTCTTTAACAGATTGTAGTTCAGTTACTGCAGATGTATGTCTGGCTTTAGCTACCTCAAGCTGTGCTTTAGCTGCAACACTAACATCATCAGCTATTCCTTGTTCCATTTCCTCAACTCTCAGTTTAGCAAGCTCTGAATCCTGTTTTGCTTGCTGTTCTTCTGTTTGCGCCCTCTCAAGATCAAGTTTCAACTGTTCTATAAGTCTCTTTGTACTTTCTAACTCTTGAAGTACTTGCGTTTTCGCAACCTCGGCAGTTTCTGATTGTTTCTTGTACGTAGGAATCTCCTCCTGGATCTTCTTAAGCTCTTCTTCCACAAGCTTTCGTCTCTGCGAAAAACCAAACATGAAATTGTAAGCAAGATGAGATTTCTAGTCAGTAACTATTACACATTGGATCATTTTACCTCAACTGCTTGCATTCTGTGAGATTTCCAGTCAGTAATTCCTCCAAATTTTGAAACAGCTTCTTTAACAGATTCAAAAGGTGCTGCAGTATCAATCACACCTTTATATGAATCCATACTTTTCGGAGATCCAACGCTTACTGGTGATCCCGAGATTGCGAATCTTGGAGAAGCAAAGACTCTTGGAGATCTAATGTTTCCATGAGATAATAAAGTTCTAGGTGATCCTCCATTTCTTGCTACTGTACTTAGAACAGACTCTGCAACCTTAACATGAGGTAAACCAATTTCATCAGATAAAGAA
The DNA here is from genome assembly GCA_000411095.1 of Aethionema arabicum. NCBI lineage: Eukaryota > Viridiplantae > Streptophyta > Magnoliopsida > Brassicales > Brassicaceae > Aethionema > Aethionema arabicum. The sequence continues at coordinate 251,626 of KE151497.1, forward strand.
GCAACAGCACTGGCAAACTGAGATGGTTCCACTCTTTGTGTTGCAGTAGAAGCTGCTTTTTCAGTTAACTCTGAAACAGCTATTGTAGAATCAGAAACAGTTGTTGTTTCTTCAGGATTATCAGACAAACTTGATGGCATAAACGTGTCTTCAACATAAATCTTAGCATCTGGAATAGACTCATCAATTTGAGTATCTTTAGATTTCTCGATTTGAAGATCATTAGATGGTGTATCAGAATCTTGAACCGGTGATTTGGTTATCTCAGGCTCAATAACAACATCTGATGTCACAGTAGAGACTTGAGGAGAAAGCTTAGTGTCAGATGTTGTTAGAGATGGTTCTTTAGGGCTTTCAATAACAACATCTGATGTCACAGTTGAGACTTGAGGAGAAAGATTAGTCTCAGATGTTGTTGCAGATGGTTCTTTAGGGCTTGTAATAACAACATCTGATGTCACAGTAGAGAGTTGAGGAGAAGGATTAGTCTCAGATGTTGGTACAGATGGTTCTTTAGGGCTTTCAATAACAACATCTGATGTCACAGTAGAGACTTGAGGAGAAAGATTATTCTCAGATGTTGTTACAGATGGTTCTTTAGGGCTTTCAATTTCAGCAGATTTTAACTCTGCCATTGGAGGAAACTTGCTTGTAACCTGAAACTATTGCCAAAAAAAGACTGCAAATATAAAAGAGAAGATATAGTGAGACTGTAATCAAGACGTTGAAGATGAAATTTTATACTAAAAAAGGAAAGATTGGTTCGAATTTTCTCTGAAGCTAAACAAATAATGAAATTGTTTTACTTAGTAAGAACCAAAGAAAAATTCAATTCTCAGAGAAGAAAAAACTAATTTAGAAACATGAATTCAACAAATCAAATACCAAAATCAGGGAATAGAAACATATATTCTCATCAGGATGATCGAATTTTCGTACTTATGTGAAGAATTCTGGGACCGTGAGGAACAATATGACCAAGCTAGACCAGACCAGATATATGTCTGCCTTTAATTTAGGGGACCTCTTAATTTAATGCACAAACAGTGATTCGATGATTGGGGAAATCAAAGAAAAAGTTGACGATTGTGAAGAACAGTGAATAGAAACATCGAAAGCAAGAATAGACTTACGAGATTGATGATGATGAAGATGATGATCGGAGGAAGGTAGAAGAAGGATATCGATTAATTGATTGTTCCGATAAAAAGTGAGAGAAGGAAGAAAACAGAGGTAGGGGAATTGATGGAGGGACAGAAATCGGAGACGAGGAAATCGCGGTGGCTGAGACAAATCATGATGAAGCTTTCTCTCTCTTTTTCTCTCTCTATTTCTCTCTCATCCTCATCTTCTCCATCCATCTGTCATTCTCTCTCTCCTAATTCTCCCTTTGTTTTTTTCCTACTTTCTCTCTCTTGTTTATTTTTTTAAAATTTCAGAGTATTTGGTGCCTTCTGTTATCATCTCTATCTCTAACTGGTCCACGATTTCAAGTAGATAAACTATATAGTATATAATCACTTTCAATTATATATATTTTTTTTAGATATTATAGTTTCATAATTACAAAAAAAAAAAATGATCAAAATATTGTTCTGATCGAGTAATAATCTATTCAAAAAAATTTTTGGATAAAATAAATTTGATCTAAATGGTAACGTAATTTTGTATATGCATTACAAATTCATAGCATATGTTTTACTGAAGCTAGATTATTAAGTTTTTTTTATAAAAAAATATATATTAAACAGTAATTATATTGATTTTCAATAACATAGTACGGAGAATCCGCTTAAAATTTTAAATTAAACCTTTAAAAATATCTTTTATAAGTTATAAAGTTAACAATATAATATTTCGGGTAAAAACAATATACTATATATATTGATAAAAAGATAATAGTAATGTATATTGAACCTAATAGTTTTGTATTTTAATTGGATTTTACTATAGATATATCACATTCTAAAAATTTGGGACACTACTATATCTATATACTAGACCAAGCCCGCGCGATGCGCGGGATGTATAAATATATATAAAAATATAATGAATTTTATTATATTTATTTGATTTAAATATTAATTCTAGATATAAACAAATTTTTGGAAATAATTATTTATTTATTTAATTGTAAGATAAATATCAAAATTTCAGATAAATATGATATTT
>KE151497.1:256560-270412 GCA_000411095.1 Aethionema arabicum
TGATTAGAGATTTTTTTCTTCATTTTTTTAGTATATGTTTCGAAATCTACAAAAATTAATCATTAGTAAATCTATTATAAAATTTAATATGACGTATTTAAAAATAAAAACAAAGGGCAATTACAAAAATACACTATTTTAAATATTTTTTTTGTAAAAATACATTCATTTATGTATATTTTTCAAATTTACATTTTCTATGTATATAGATAGATCCAATTACATTTAAATAATAATCACTAAACCTCAAATTTAATCATTTAATCTTAAAATTTAATCATGAAAAATCTTAGATATAATCGATAAACCATAAAATTTAATCGTAATATATTATATTTTTGTAAAAATACATATAAATGTGTACATTTGTAAAACACACACATGAAAAAAATATATGAGAAATTTTCAAAAATACCCTAATTCAAAATATTTTTTGCAAAAAATGTCATAACTCTAAGATCCAAAATTATAATTGGTATATCCTCATACAAGAACAAATATACAAAAACCTATTGAATTATGGACACTTTGCATAATTCCTATATTTATTATTATTGGGTATTTGTATTAGATATATTTTATCTTTGGACCGATCTTTGAACATATCGTATAAACTTGTCTCTCTACACAGAAACTAGACGGACCAGAAGCAAGACTTGCAGACTACTTTGATGTGGTTGCAGGAACAAGCACAGGTGGTTTAGTAACCGCCATGATCACTGCACCAAACAAACAAGGTCGACCTTTGTTTGCAGCTTCTGAAATCAAAGACTTTTATCTCGAAAATTGCCCCAAAATCTTCCCTCAAAACGATCATTTCCCGTTTTCTGCTGCTAAAAACTTGGTTAAGTCCTTAACCGGACCTAAATACGACGGCGTTTATCTCCGTGAAGTTATCAAAGCCAAGCTTGGAGACACAAGATTGAATCAAACACTTACTAATATCGTTATTCCAACTTTTGATATTAAATGTCTCCAGCCAACGATCTTTAGTAGCTATGATGTGAAAAACAATCCTTTAAAGAACGCAACTCTTGCTGATATTTGCATATCGACTTCAGCAGCACCTACTTATCTTCCTGCTCATTATTTTCAAACTAAAGATTCAATAACAGGGAATGTTAAAGAATTTAATCTTATTGATGGTGGAGTTGCAGCTAATAATCCAGTAATGAATTCTACCACCATCTTTAATTTATTCGTAATTACAAACTTTGCTATATATTTTAGGAAATATGGTATTTTAGACCCCGAATTATCTGAGTTTGATGAAAAAAATCATGAACTATAAAAATCGTTTTTTAAATCTTAAATTTTGATAACATGAATTTTTTAATTTTACCGGATTTTTTAAATCAAAATTAAACTTTTAACATAAAATTTAATCATAATTTTAAAATTTTAACAAAAAAAAAATCCAAATTTGGATTAATTATACTACAATTTAGGGTTTAAATTTGTGTTTTTTGTTTAAAAATATTAAAATTTAGCGTTTAAAAATTATGATTAACAAAATTAATGGTATAAAAAATAATTTTTAAAGTTGAAGACTTTATTTTACTATTTTACGAGTAATTTAACGATTTTTGTAATTAAATATAGGCTTTGGTGGCGATTGGAGAGGTGACAAAAGAGATAACAAGAGGAAGTAGTGATTTCTTCCCAATAAAACCAAATGATTACGGAAGATTTGTTGTGCTTTCTCTGGGTACTGGAAACCACAAAGCAGAAGAAAAATTCGATGCAGAAGAAGTAGCTGATTGGGGAATGTTAAGCTGGTTAACACATGACAATTCCACACCTCTTATTGATGCTTTTATGCAAGCTAGTTCCGACATGGTCGATTTTCATCTCTCTGCTGTCTTTCAAGCTCTACGATCTCAGGCTAATTATATCCGTATCCAGGTATGTTCAAGATTCTTGAATCTTTGTCTTAATTTGTTTAAATAAGCATATATATAGATTTTTAAGAAATTAATTAATTTTGTTTAAATTATATAGGATGATACGTTAAGTGGAGATGCAGCTTCTGTTGATATTGCTACTACTGAGAATTTGGAGGTTCTTGTGAAGACTGGAGATGAACTCTTGAAGAAACATGTGTCTAGAGTTAATCTAGAGTCTGGTTCTTTCGAGAATGCTTATGAAATGACTAATGAAAAGGCTCTTATCAAGTAATGTGATGTGTTTAATTGTGATTATTATATAATTAGTGGTGTCTTTTTTTTCTTTTGTTGATTTGATTTTGTGGTTTATTCTGTAGATTGGCTGCTATACTCTCCAAGGAGAAGAAGCTTCGTGATCTGAGATCTCCACGTGGCAAAGCAGTAAACAAGAATTAGTTGAAGATTTCTTTATTTGTTTTAATTTTTATTTGTATTGTTTGATTTTTTTTTTTTAATTTGTTGATTGCTTTAAAATTTGATTAATTAAATGTGTGTGGGTAATAAATGTTTGTTTATTTATTTGTAGTATTGATTAAAAGATGCTACTTTTGTAATGAAAAGTTTAACTTTTGATTAAAGTTACCTTTAATAAAAAGAAGTTTATTTCTATAAAATTGAACTTTTGATTAAAATACACTAAAACAAGGACTTATTCTCGACATCATCTCTAAACCTCGGAACAAAAAAAACAACTCTTGCAATTCCTTACACTTTTCAACCTTTTAAATAGCAAAACTAAGATCATCTACAAAACCATCGATCCTCTTCTATTACAATACTCTCGTAAGATCTGTTCTGCTGTAAAACTTATACCTTGAGTTTTGACATGAACGCAAATCTCTGCTTTTTCTGCGTAGAGTTCAGTGTATGTGTATGGTTTCATCTACAAAGATTGTAGTTTTGGAGCTTCCCACAGCTTCACTTTCTTGTCATCGCCTGATGTCGCCAAAACCATCGTTTGTCTCTCTCCTGCACCAAAACACCAATCTCCAATTACTTAGATGACATTATAGGAATCCAAATGCCAAAGAGTTTTAGTTGTGGTTAGAAATAGACATACCAACTTTGATGGGTTTGGGTGCCCACGAAATGCATGTGATATCCCCTACACATCAGATGCATTCGACAATAAGTGTTAAATTTTGTGTATGCTAATTCAGGAACACTATAAAGCGTGTATAAGGTCTGAAGACTATAGCTTATTATTCACCTTCATGGGCTTTCTCAGCTGTGTCCAAGACATTTCCAGTTTCAGCACATAACCATTGTAATGTAGAACCATGGGTTGTTGCCAATATCTTCCCCTCAGGGCACAAGCTAAGACGATCATAGTGTAAGGGATTGCCCGCTGAGTCACAAAGTGGAATTGGGAAGACCTTCAAAGTCTTTGGATCCTCATCAAGATGATAGCGAACTTCAATCAAATACATAGGAGACCAAATCAGATGAAAATCATTTAACGTGTATCATAAATTTCAAAACACTTTTTTTGCGCTCCCACAAGCTTTAGTGTTCGGAGGAATTTGTTTAGTAGTGGAAACAGTTAAAATAATGGAGATATTTAAACGGTTTGTACTAACCATTGATGTTCCAGAGTCTCATTGTACCATCTTTTGAAGCGGTAATGATTCTCTCTGAGTTTGGAGAAAAACTTAACCAAGTCACTGCGCTCTATAAAGCATACGTTTAAACATGAAACGATTGCAAGAGAAAAGTGAGAAAAAAGGGTATGTAGAGGTAGATACCTTGTGCCCTTTGAGTTGCATAACTCTTGAAACTTCCTTAACAGAACCATCTTTCGTATACACAATTTCCCACACCTACAAAGTATTTACCAAGTAAGAGATCCAGGCACTTTCTATAAGATATTCATAAAGGGGTAAAACTGGTATAAGAAGACCCACCTTCACGTCGGCAGTAAACGCTGCAGCCGCCAAGAAACGTCCATTTGGTGATACAGCTGCCATGTGGTTTTTTAACTGGTTCGTATCAACATGTCCCAAATTCCTCCCAGTTTTTCCATGCCAAATTATGATATCAGTCCCTGAACCAGAACAAGGTTTAACGAAGAGATAGAGAAATTTCAGCAAAGCAGCACAATTTCAAGTAACATAGGAATGTTTTTTGTAGATTTCAATAGTCAAAAAGTCAAAGGGTAACACCCTCTAACTATCTAAAACCATAAACAGCTTAGTGATTCTGCAGTCAATTTAGCATACCCACGAGCGTTACACAAACTGGAACAATAGATGTATTTACAGTTGAACATCGTTCGAAAAAGCTTCACAATTTTGAAAGCTCAATAGTATGTTTGCTAAGAGAAATTCATACCTTCAGAACAAGAGGCAATGACTGAACTCCCATCAGCAGTACCGTAAGTTGCAGCAGCTCCAGATAGTGTTAAGACTGCTCTCTTCTCATGAATATTGTGACGCTCCCATTTGATTGCAGGAAGAGGAAGCTTGGCTTGCTGATCCTTTTGTTTTTCTTCACCGTACAAGTACAAAGATGCACCAGACATAGTATGACAAGCCACAACGATAGATGATGCATCATCAACAAATGTAACAGCCGCTGGATGCCCGCCAGCAGGAGGAAGATTTATCCTTAAGAATCTGGCGGTAAGAGAAAAGAGAGTTAGATAATGACAGTTTCTTGAAAAATAAACCTCCATCACAAACATCTTCTATCACAAAGATTATAAGAAAGTGTACTTGAAGCTTTTGCTCGAGGCATCGTCTAGTTTGAACACCCTGATCACTCCATCACTACATGCTGCGACAGAAATAGGAGAAAGATAATCAAAATGTAAAATAGCAAAAATCGGTTAATGAATTCAACAAAATGTATGTTTCACTGATCTAAAGAACTTATATAGTGTTTTGCAAGAACCATTCTTCACATTGACGTAGTTTTCATATTCAAATTGTAACAAACAGTTGTAGCTGCTTAAGAGTTTATCTTCAAGAAACACACTCAAAAGCGAGATGGGCACAATATCAAGGAAGACACGCACCTGTCGCCAAACTCTTTCCATCAGATGAGAAACAGAGTCCAGTAACAGAATCACCGTGACCTTTCAACGTGTTCAAGTCCAAAGGATGATGTCGCTTGTTCTGATTCTGCATTCCACCGCCAATTTAATACCAAAACAACAGAAAAAGTAAAAACGTTTTTAGAAATAAACCGAAACAAATTTTCAATGCTGCTTGAAAGTCAAACCATACACAACCCTAAATTCAGGTTAGCAAATGTGAGTTCCGCCGCGATCGCGAGCCTCGCTCGCAACATTAATGAACTAGAATCTACCTTGTCAGACCCGTGAGAGTGAGATTTGGGATGATTCTTCTTGAGTAAAGGCTGATTCGATTTGGCATTTCGGATTGGATCCTGAGGCTCCGCTTTGGCCATGGATCGCACCTCCGATGTCCGCTTCCGGTAGTAGCTCCCGAAGAACACCCCAGCGATCAACGCACCAAAAATAACAGATCCAACGGTTACTAAAAGAACCGAATCCATATTCCGCCAAGTCCGTAGCAAACCTAGATTGTCCTAGTTTGTACTACTAAACAAGATCAAAAAGCTAGATTACACAAGGAAAGAACCCTCTCCTGTAAACAACAAGAAAAAGAGCAGACCCTCTATTGTACCTACGACCCATGGTAGCAGATAATGGAAGCTACGTATCAATGAGGCCCATCACAGTTTCCCTCTAATGACGAGAGAAAAACCCTAAACTGTCTGTAAGATTTATGTCGGCTTTTCTCATCCTTGGGCCCAAATTTCCTAGTTAAGCCCACTAAAGAATCATCGAAAAAAAAACACATTTTGTTTACTTTAATCAAAGTAACGGCGTTCATAATATAATTATTTTATTAATAATATCATATCAGTATTGTTTTCCCTAAATAAAATTATAAAATATTTAAGATCGGAGTATAATAGAATCAAATTCAAACTGATATAAAATCAAATAATTAATCAATCATATACGGTAAAATAGTCGACGTAATAGTGGCGGCTAACGTAAAGCGTGTCGTCATAAAAAGACAAATCTTGTAAGTTTCTAATTGTCGCAACGTTGATCTTTTCAAATCTCTCTTATTTTTTCTAAGTCTTCCTCGTCAATATCTCATTAGACAAGACACAACCCTTGTAGCTTACCTTAGCTTAATCTACGAAGTTGACATAGTCTCTAACGGAGAAGAAGATAATAGATCCACGAAAAGTCTCCAAAGCAAGAAACCAAAGAACCAATAAGATATTTTCAAGTTAATTTGACGAGTAAAATTCACAATCCTAACGTAGACGATGAAGACTTAGTTAAACATTGAAATGTAAGCACCCACTTGTCTCCTATATAAACACACTTCTCCTCCTCTTTAATCTCTCACAACTAAACACAAAACACACAAACACAGTCCTTATACACATTGAAAGTTATTGAACTCGTTCCTAACATCTTGGAAATAATGGAAAGCCCTAAATCACCACTTCAGCCTCCAACTTATGGTGACTTAATCACAGTTCTAAGCATCGATGGCGGCGGCATTAGAGGAATCATTCCTGCTACTATCCTCGCCTTTCTCGAATCACAACTTCAGGTATATATATACACAATGAGCCATTGAATAAAGTGTTTTTGTGTGTTTTCTTACCTCTTATAAACTTGTCTCCTCTACACAGAAACTAGACGGACCAGAAGCAAGACTTGCAGACTACTTTGATGTGGTTGCAGGAACAAGCACAGGTGGTTTAGTAACCGCCATGATCACTGCACCAAACAAACAAGGTCGACCTTTGTTTGCAGCTTCTGAGATTAAAGACTTTTATCTCCAACATTGTCCCAAAATCTTCCCTCAAGATGATCATTTCCCTTTCTCTGCTGCTAGAAACTTGGTTAAGTCCTTAACCGGACCTAAATACGACGGTGTTTATCTTCACAAGCTTATCAAAGAGAAATTAGGAGACACAAGATTGAATCAAACACTTACTAATGTTGTTATCCCAACGTTTGATATTAAACATCTTCAGCCAACGATTTTTAGTAGCTACGATGTGAAAAACAATCCTTCAAAGAACGCAACTCTTGCTGATATCGCAATCGCAACTTCAGCAGCACCTACGTATCTACCTGCTCATCATTTTCAAACTCAAGATTCAACAACAGAGAAAGTTAAAGAATTTAATCTCATCGATGGTGGAGTTGCAGCTAACAATCCAGTAATGAATTTAACCACACAATCTTTAATTTTTGTATAAATCAAAATTAGAAAGCTTTGGAATGTGTTTTAATGGTTTCTGTTATTGAATTTAGGCTTTGGTGGCGATTGGAGAGGTGACTAAGGAGATAATAAGAGGAAGTAGTGATTTTTTCCCGATTAAACCGAATGATTATGGAAGATATATTGTGCTTTCTCTGGGTACTGGAAATCACAAAGCAGAGGAGAAATTTGATGCAAAAGAAGCAGCTGGTTGGGGAATGTTGAGTTGGTTAACACATGATAGTTCTACACCTCTTATTGATGCTTTTATGCAAGCTAGTTCTGATATGGTCGATGTTCATCTCGCTTCTGTCTTTCAAGCTTTAAGATCTGAGCATAATTATATCCGAATCCAGGTATGTTATAACTCAGTTCTTGAATCTTTGTGTCTTTAATTTGTTTATATAAGCATATAAGAGATTAAATTGGTTTTAATTGTGTAGGATGATACGTTAAGTGGAGATGCAGCTTCTGTTGATATTGCTACTGTTGAGAATTTGGATGTTCTTGCGAAGACTGGAGATGAACTTTTGAATAAATGTGTTTCGAGAGTTAATCTTGAGTCTGGTTCTTTTGAGAATGCTTATGAAATGACTAATGAAAAGGCTCTTATCAAGTAATGTGATGTTATTTGATTATTTATATTAATGGATGATTAATTAATAATTAGAGATGTTTTATTAATTAGATTTTAATTTTTGTTTTGGTTGTGAAGGTTGGCTGGAATACTCTCGAGGGAGAAGAAGCTCCGAGATATGAGATCTCCTCATGGGAATGCACCAATTAGGAATTGAATTAAAGAAATATTCATTTCTTAACCTTATTTTACTATAATGGAGTGTTTTTTATTGATTATTTTATTACTTTCGTTATAATTTATTGATTATTTTGTTTCATTTACTTCATGTATCGTTTCCATTATTTAATAATACAAAAATATTTTTATTTTATTTTATTTACGACAATTAAGTGGAAAAATTAAAATTAATTAAGTTAGGTAGGTTAATGAATTTTGTATGTGTCCACTTAATTGAGTGAGAAAAAAAATATTTCTCATTTTATCTTCGTCGTCGGAATCCATGGCGACTCTGATGAGACCAACTCCGGAACTCTCTTCATCTTTTAATCCCGGTGTATCTCTTCTTCGACCTTATCCTTGCACTTGTATCTCTTTTCCCTTCGAAATTTTGACTTATAGAAACCGACGTAATCATTTTAGTTTGCGGTTTTCGTCATCGATACCGCCACCGATTGTTCCGAGCAATCAGACGCAGAAGAAGGCCTCAAGTAAGAGAAGGACTAGGCATAGGAAGCAATATCCTGGAGAGAACGTTGGGATAACAGAGGAAATGAGATTCGTCGCCATGAGATTACGTAACCTAAATGGAAAGAAGTTGGATTCCAGCGGCGAGACTGAAAGCGAGAACGAAGAAGAAGACGATGATGGAAGTGACGACTTGGAGGAGGGAGAGACTTGGAACCCGAGCAAGGAAGGGTTTATTAAGTACTTGGTCGACAGTAAGCTTGTATTTCATACCATTGAGCAAATTGTGGATGCATCTGAAGATGTTTCGTGTAAGAACCCTAGCTGAAATTGAGATGCTGAATCTGATTACACAGTGAATTCTTTGAAAACTCTTCAGCTTTCTTATGATTTCGGTTTATCTGTTTGGTAATTTACAGATGCTTACTTCAGGAGAACTGGATTAGAGCGATGTGAAAGTCTTGAAAGAGATCTACAGTGGTTTGAAGAGCAGGATTTTGAGATTCCAGAAGCAAGCAACGTAGGAGTGTCTTATGCAAAATACTTAGAAGAACTGGCAGAGCAAAAGGCACCATTGTTTCTTTCTCATTTCTACAATATCTACTTTTCACACATTGCCGGTGGTCAAGCTATAGTACAACAGGTAAGTATCTGTCTCTAACGATTGATTTGATCTCACAATCACATTGCATACCACTTTCAAGCTTCCTTGAGAATGATTATCTGTTAATTGAACATAGAACAGTCCTTTAACTCCATAAAGCCACATTAGCATATCTGATTAGTTAGAGTTCGTGATTAGTATGGATTCAGGAGAGCTGAGGTCATTAAGAGTCACAAAGAATCAATTAGTATTGTCTAATCCTCTCCTTAAGCAAATCAAAGTGTCTATAGTAACCAAGAACTTAGAGTAATGTGTCGTTAAGTATTGCCTGACCTCTCACTTCTGTCTTCCATGTTTCTTTTGGTTGCTATTTGATTCTGTTGCGCTACTAAAGGTAAACATGTTCTGATTCTTTCAGTATTCCCTGACTAAGACTGCACCGTAATTGGCTGATTCACTCAGGTATCAGATAAGCTTTTTGAAGGGAAGGATCTGGAGTTCAACAAGTGGGAAGGGAATGCACAAGACTCATTAAGAGGCATCCGTGAGAAACTCAACGTGCTAGGGGAGGTGAGACCTCTAATATTCTAACTCTTATCTCCTTCCTCTACTTCCTAAGACAACCACTCTCTCAATGCTTGCGATCTGATGTTGATAATGATTTCATGAACAAAGCATTGGTCTAGGGATGAGAAAAACAAATGCTTGAAGGAAACAGCAAAAGCGTTTAAGCATATGGGACACATACTTCGCTTGATTGTCTTGTAAACCCCATGTTTATATACCTAACTCGGCTCAAAATGGTAAACATCTAGAATACTTACAAAATTTCTCATTTCTGGGCTGTCTTGTTCTTCATGTTCATCAAATTTCTGTGGCAGATTGCATTGTTCTCTTCTTACTCCATGAAAGTTCTGGAAACTGAAGAATTGAGACCACAACTCCCAAAGCCTCCATTGCTGATACAGCAAGCTCAGGTTCTTTCTTGCTTGATGAGATGTTACTGTTGCTTAGTAAATTGAGCATAGGCTTTAACTTAATTGATAGGTTTCTTGAATTGAGTAAACATATTGATGGTGTGAAAGCAATCACAAGTAGTACACAAAAATTCTTTGTTCGGTGATTGAATTAAATTGTTTATTAAAAGTAGCTTCGTGATGTAATATGTTAATAAAAGAACCAACAACTCAAGAAACATTTAATTCCCATGTGGTCAATACCGACAATTGAATTTCGTTTGAAAAATAAAATTAAAAAAGATGAAGTGGGTCACCATATCATCATTTTTATATTTTTATATTACAATCTTTAGATTAAAACAACATCATTTAGACATATGTGGATTGAAAAGTAGTGAATGGCGGCTATTACGCTTCTCGTTTACTATTATTTTCACTCCCAATATTTTCCAAGAAGCCCCTTTATTTACCTATGTTTCTCATATTATGACCCCTAATTTTTATTTTACACTTTTAAGTCCTTTTATTAGGACCCAATCATAGAAGTTTACAGCTTTAAATTAGAAGTTTTTAACCCTTTTAAATAGAAACAGAGGAAAAATACCCTTTTTATTATATTTCTCTCTTACTAGGGGTACAAAATGTACAAACAAAACAATATGGCTTGTTAAGAAACGTATAATAAAAATATTGGGTCTTTTATGAAAATTCTCTATATAATTCTTAGGGTCAACATAAACGGTCTAAGTTATCTCTTTCCTCTTGCTTTCCTTGGTTCTTTTTAGTTACCTTCTTCTCTCCAAACAGATCGGAAAAATCCCACAAATCATTAAGAACACAGAGAGAGAAGAGTAAATACTAAACACCATGGAAGTCATGAGCTTGACTGCTCCCTCTTCTCCTCGAGAATTCTCCGGAAACTACTTCTTAAGCGCACCAACAACACCACGAAGAATCACTGAGTTTTACAAAGAGTTTCACAACCACTCAGATCGTCTCACAATTCCTTTTGATTGGGAAGAAACTCCTGGAACTCCAAGAAAACTAACCAACGAAACCGATGAAATCGACGAGCAAGATGATTTCGCTTTTGAAATTGGTGATAAATCTGAAACGGCGTCGCTTTTCGCTGAAGAACTCTTTGATGGAGGCAAAATCAAACCTTTAAAGCCTCCTCCTTATTTACAAATAGATACTCAAATCAACAACAATGCTTGGATTCAAGATTCTTCTTCTTCTTCTCCGAAATCACCTATTGCTCTCTTCCGTAAAGCATTTTCTCCAAGAAAGAAACCATTAGAGGTTGATCCGTTTGAAACCGCCATTGATAATGCTAGAAAAGGTTTAGTAAGAGAGGAAAGAGGAAGAGATAGGCGCCAAAATTCAACACGTAGAGCTGCAAGATCTCTTTCACCTTTACGAGTCTCTGCTTATCCATGGGAAGAACAAGAACAAGAAAAAAAACAAGAAGATCAAGAACAAGAACAGAGTGCTTGCGTGACGAGAAAATCATCTTCAAGAAAATGGAGATTAAAAGATTTTCTTCTGTTTCGAAGCGCATCAGAAGGAAGAGCAAGACATAGTAAAGAGTCGATTAAAACGTTTTCGGGTTTGTTTAGGAAACGAGAAGAGGTGAAGAACACAAACTCGAAGGGTTCATCAACTGTTTCAGCTCATGAATTCCATCATTACATTGCTAAAAAAGGAGAAAACAAAGAAATAAAGAGGAAGACTTTTTTGCCCTATATGCAAATCGGTCGGTTTGCATTTTAATTTTAACCGGTTCGGTTAATTGGTTAATTCTTCAATAACCAAAATCAAAATGATTTTATTTGTTTGTTTCATTTTAATTGTTTTCTGTTGTGTTTTTGATGTGCTTGTTAAAGTGGATATAGATATATGAATATAAAAAATTTATTTTACATCATAGTATGAAATATAAATTATGTACTAATTTCCAATATGATTTTTAATTGGTTTTAATTGGGAAAAAAAAATTGCTTTTAATTTGTAATTACGCTCCAATATATCTCTCACAGACCAGACGGATAAAACCCTAATTTATCGTCCTTCGCTTCTCGGCTCTGCGATTTGCGGCATCATCCCCGTCGCGTCCTCGCCGTTTTCCGTTTCCTTTCACTGGACTTCATCTCAATTTGCCGTCATATCAATTTTGTGGTTTTTACTTGATCCAAAGCTTTTGTCGTCTTCGTCAACAGTAGGCACCGATTACATCGCAGACACGTGCGATTCTGCACACAGCACTGTCACTGGTGCAGTCGTTTTGAGCTTACTTATATTTTCAAACGTTCACACTATCCTTTAGAGAGTTTCTCGTTATCTAGCAATTTTCGAGCTCTTTTCCTAGTGGTCTCTCTCAAATCGGAATCTTTTAGTCGGCTCGGAATCGAAGATGACGAACGCTTCTTCTTCGAAAGAACCATTATTTTGCTTGAAGTGGCCTTGGGATTCAAACAAACAACCTAGATCTTCAAGCGTGTGCGACTTTGAAGGACCGTGGCTTTTCAGATCTGTGCAAAGTGTTGGATCTATTGCCCTCAGCTCCTTCAATTCATTTTCCAGCAACTTAGGTTTTGGCCATGGGGTTACTGGAAGTGGCGGAAAAGTTGGACCAAAGAGAAAATCGTTAAGTGCAAGTGAGCAAGGGGAAGCAGAGCAAAGGGCTTTTGCAGCTGCGCTAGCTAGCGAGAAAGAGGCCACAGTACTAGAGTTTTACTCACCCAAATGTAGGCTCTGCAATTCTTTGCTTAACTTTGTTTTAGAGGTGGAGAAAAGGAATTCAAATTGGCTCAGCATTACCATGGCAGACGCGGAGAATGAGAAATGGCTTCCTGAGGTATAAAAATGTCTTCTCCTTGCATCACACATATGTGGCTTGTTGGTTGTTTACCGTAGGGGCTAACCCTAGATTGACTGACTCTCGAATGCAGCTTCTCCACTATGACATCAAGTATGTTCCTTGCTTTGTTTTGTTGGACAAGAATGGGCAAGCATTGGCGAAGACAGGAGTTCCAAGTAGTCGTATGCATGTCATCGTCGGTATCTCTCATCTTCTCAAGATGAAACGCCCACAGTCTGATTAGGAAACCCTAGAATTGGTTGATTCACATCTGAACCATCGACATTAAGAAAGCTAAGTTAATCGACCAAAGCTTGTAGATTGCTGTTTTGGTGCATCAAAGAATCACAATCAAGAACCAACAGCAGTTTCAGTTTCAACTCCTTTTGTAGATTACTAGTTTATGAAAGAAATCAACTTTCTATTGAAATCGAAATCGCCAATTCCAATAACTTTTGACCGCTTTGGGATTGAACTCGTGATTCTGGTTACATTTTGCTACCAAGATTCTTTAACCAACACTAAAAAAAATCAAAGAAAAACCTATCAAGAAGAAGACACCGGAGGTGGAGGCTCATGGTCGCGAGAGTCTTGTTTTTCCACGTCTGTCTCATCTGGATCCGTCCCTTGAACCTCCGATTCAGCAGAAACACCAGAAGAAGTGGAACGAAGCGGAGGCGACGACCTCTGAGGAAGAATGTGGCCGTCAATACAAGAACCACATCTACTTTCAGCCCATCTCTCCATATCATAATCTCCATAACCCATGATTGTTTTGCCAGAACATAGCCGTCCAATGATGCCGGCGACGACGCAAAGAACGGTGACAACGATAAGAACGGCGATAAAAGGTCCAATAGTGGAGGAATGGGCAGAAGAAGGTGCAGACGATGAGTCTTGTGGCAGCGCCGTAGCTGGCGGAGGTTGCCAGTACAATGGCATAGCCGCCATTGTT
>KE151497.1:274101-364850 GCA_000411095.1 Aethionema arabicum
TTATCTGTTTCCCCCATTCTTGTATAAAAATCTCACCTTTTTTTCTCTACAAAAGTTGAAGAATCTCTCTTCACCTTTACAGAAAGTATTCCAAATCAAACCGACAAAGAGAAGATGATAAAAAGAAGTTTGCAGGAGAAAAAAAACGAATCTCGAGACTCGCAAGTAAAAAAAAAAACTTTAATTTTAAGTTAAGAAGTTAAATAAAGTCGCTTGTTTTCTTTGCGGGAGAAGTAATCAAGTTAACAGAGTTTTTATTATCTCTCTTTGTAATTAAAAAAGCAAAAACAAATAGTAAAATATTTAGTCTTTGTTGGTTATAATTTATTTATTGATTTTAATATTATTAAGAGGAAAGATGAAGTTTCTTTTTGTCTTTTTCCTATCATTTCATTTTGTACCTGATTAATTTTCTTTATTTATTATTATATTAGTATTATAGAAAATAAAATGCACTTTAATCAACTTCAGCTTTCAAACAAATCATATAAATTAAGTAATTAACTATAACAATCAAACTCATTTTTTTAATCAGCAAAAATATGTTTATTTATAAACAATTACTTTATTAACAATATTCTTAACTAGTAAAACTGAACATGTGTTGCGTGTGTTGAATGATATAAAACACTTCCTTATATATTTGCTAAAGTTTGTTAAGTGTATTGATGATACCATGACTTCACTGATACCAAACTTGACTTTGATTTTAATTTTGGTTTTAATTTTAATTTTTAGTTTTGTTTATAATTAATTAATTATGGATGCTATTTACGTTGAATAAATTGAGAATCTAATAAAGGAGACCTGCGATTTTGAGGCGCGGGAACATTGTCAATTGGTCAACTTAACTGGAATGGTGCGTACTGCGTAGTGCCTCCACGTGAAGCCCATAATTTTATTTAGTTCCCCATATCAATGTATAAATACCATATGATCAGACGGTCCATTTTTATTATTATTAGATTTAATAAAGGAATATTTATATACACACCCAGCTTGTAGTTAATAAATATTCGTTTCATTGGCCCATGAGCTTATTATTTTTGTTCTTGAAATAATATAATTCGTCCCTATCATTTTGTTCTGCCCATAGGTTTTTTTTATTTTATAAAAAATTATCCTTAATCATCAACTTTTCAAAATAAATCATACTTTTTTAATAATTAATACTAAGATTTTAATCACTAAAACTTTTAATACTTAACTTTTAGACTATTTTGGATGATAATTGAAAAAAAAAATCAAAATATGAAAATTTGTATACCAAAATGAATAATTTTATTTTCAAAATTAATTTAAACTTTTTCTTCAAAAATCTATTTTAAAATTTTTGTTTGTCGCTTTAACATAATGGCTAATATAATTTTTGAAAAAAAAATGTGAATATAATTTTTAGTTTGAGGGGAAAAAAACTACTGGAATACAATATTTCAAAATTTTCTCCAGTTTTTCTATAACTTTGAAAAAAATAATGTCAAATGCCTCTAATTATTAAATTTTTGTTCTTTTATATATTTACCGTTCAATTACCACATAAATAAACATGATTTTAGCGTTAATTAATTTGCTGGAAAGAATCAAAGAGTAATAACAAATTACACATAAATATAACATTAACATGCATCAAAGTATATTGAGAAGAAATCAATATGCCGAATATATGAAGAGTTTTTAAAGCTCAACAAATTAACAACATTTAATTTAAATCTAATTTTATTCTGCTTCTTCAACAGAAGCTTCAATTCGTAGAAGAACAAATCCAACAGCAACACCAACAAGAGTAAGAGCATTCATAATCGCTGCGATCTTGAAGATCTCTCCAACGGCATTACAAGTAGACGATAAAGCTCCACCACCATTTCTTCTTCCCTTAACAGACATCACCACATTAGCGAAACATTGCTCTGTACTCACTGCTAATCCCATTGATACAACCTTGTTGTTGCAGCTCTGTGCCTTAAGTCCGCCATAGGAGTTTAGTCCAGTTATGTAATTAACCGATTTCATCTTCTTATCGCCGGATTTGTACGCGATTCCTGATCTAGGGCATGATATCACCGCTGGTGCTGCTGTAGCCGCCATTGATTTCTGCAACAATTGATTAATTCGATTAATTTACAGATTCGTAATCGGAAATTGAAAGAGAAAGAGAGAGAAGAATACCTGTGAATTTGAGTTTTGGATTATGTTAAGAAGTATAGAGAGAGAGAGAGTTTATTATCAATGGAGAAGAAGAAGCTTAAGAAGATTTGGGGATAAGGTGAGTGTGGCTGCCAGAGCCAATAACGACGAGATTTTGGATTTTTTCTTTTTTTTTTAATCAATTTTATGTGGACATATATTTCTCTTTTTTTTTCTTTTTTTTTTTTTTTTACAATTTTCATAAAATTAAAATTATAAATAACAAGTTTACTCTGAAATTTCTTTTTGTAGAATTTTTAAAAGTGCACTAATTCACGAAGTTTTTACGAAACTACACTAAAATATTTTTTGAAAACTCCATTAAATTAGTATATTTCTCTACAAATTTATTGTTTATTTAATTAAACCATAAGAAATACTGCAAATTTCTTTCTATCTCACAAAAACCATAAAAAAGCATAAATTTTAAAAAACACGCTAATTCATGAAAACATTGCAAAAATACACTAAGATATATAGATATTTTTGGTAAATCTTAATGAATTAGTGTGTTTGAAAAAATACCAAAAATTGATGTATTTTAAAAATATATTAAAAAAAACACACTTACAAATAATTGATATTAAACTCAATATTTAAAAAAAAATACTGTAAATTTCTTGACATTTTAATAAACATAAAGTTAAACATGATTCCAAAATCTATACATATGATAAAGTCAAAAACGTTAACAAATTAAACCCCTTAACAATAACAAATCATCAGAATAAAAAAAAAACGATAACAAATTATTATCAAATTAAAAAAATTACACAATTTTTTTCAATATCATAAATATATAAAAAGCACAACAAACATTTACACAAAAAACGAAAAAAAAAAACACCCCATATCATACAAATATCATATCACAACACTATTTTCCCCCATTTTTAAAAATTAAATTTCAACATTTAGACCCCAATATTAACACACCTCCGGTACCGGCCGGTACCAGAATCAAATCCCCCTCCGATGACTACTAGCTCCTCCCGCCGACGACGAAAAACTCCCATCAGACATAAACTGTTCATTATGTGACATCACATGTTGCTGTTGTTGCTGCATCAAATCTTTCTGACTCATAAACGACTCCGAAACTCCCCAAACCTTAACCGATTTATCCAAACTCCCACTATACACTGTCCACTTCATATTCTCATTCTCCGACGCCTCCCGGTCCGCTTCAACCGCTAAACACTTAACCGGTCCGGTATGTCCGGTTAACACAGATAAACAAGTATGTATATTCCCATCTCTTTTCCACACACATATTGTTTTATCAGCTGAACCACTAAACACAAGACTCCCTGCAACTTCAAGACACAACACTGCAAGTTTATGACCTTTTAAAACACCTCCATAGTTTAACTGTTTCTCCCTCTCCCAAAAATTCACTAAACCATCACTTGAACCGAAGTAAACCGCTCCACCGTTTTTACTCACTGCTAAAGCTGTAACCGCACTTTCTTGTTTTGTTAATGTCTGTATTAATGTATGTTTTGTGTGTTTCCCATGTTGATCTCTTTTCCAAGCTTTTACAGTTCCATCTGCTGAACCAGAGAAAACTATAGCCTCTGTTGTTGAAACTACAGAGTTTACTGCATCATCATGTGCTTGAATTGATTCAAGACACTTAGAATCAGAGATTCTCCAAACTTTTATTGTTCTATCCCATGAAGCTGAGTATAACAAACCATGTTCATTGTTTAAACTTAAACAAGATATTGCATCTGCGTGTTTAATCCAAAGAGCTGTTCTATGTTTCTTGACTTCAACATAGTTTCTTGGTTTAAGAGATGCTTTGAAAATATCTTTTAAAGTAGGTAAAGTACCAGATCTTTTATGTATACTTTGATTCTTTAAAGATACTTTCCAAACACGAATTTTACCATCTTGATGACCTGTGAAAATCTTTTCACCTGAAATCACAATTGCTTTTACTAATCCACTGTTACATTTAAAAGCACTAAACTCTTGTAGATTTTTCCAGACACGAATGTTTTTGCTGTCTGAACCAGTGTAAAGAAGATCTTTAGTAGCTGCTAATGAATAAATATGACCTTCTTCACGAACTAATGAACCAATAAGACCGTTATGTGGTAGATTATCTTCAGAATTTGACCATTGAGATTGAGTAAAAGGTGTTGCTTGATTCCATGGTGACATCATCATTGGTGAACCTTCACAACTCATTCTATCGTACATACCATTTGCACCTATTGCTGAAGCACTGCTGTTGCGTAAACCGTATTGATCATCGTCTGTGATTTGATGAGAAGACATGTTGGGATCTGAATGCATCATGTTGTTTGTGTATTTTGAATGGGAAATGTTGTTGTCTGATTCAACGAACATTAAATTAGGGATTTTTTTTAAGTGATATAAAGTTTGGGATTTTGGAAAAAGGGGAGTTTTGATTTGTGGCTTTTAGGAGGAGATTGATGCAAATATAGATGTGGTTTAGATTGATTGGTTGAATCTTTTTTGATGTTTTTATTCATTGGTTTTACAGGTTTTTCGTTGTGTTTTTGATTATTTTTAGGATAACAAATCTTTGTTACTTCATTGGATTATGTGTTTTTTTGGTGATTTTTACCAGTTTTTTACTATTTTTTGTGTTCTTAAAATAGGTTTATAGTTTTGGAAAAGACTAGATAATAGAGATTTTTAGATACTAACTAACGTACTAGCATTGATCATAAATTTAAATAATAGTAAAGGTTTTTTTTTTCATAAATGTTGGGTTAAGAAATGGTTATTATATATTTTGCAAAAAATTTATTGATTAATGGACTGTATAACTAATCTGTAAACTCTCTTTTTTTTTCCCTGAATTTTTTTAAATAGAAACGAAATCATTGATTTTATATTGATTGAGTTTTTATTAATTTTGTCAACAAAATCTCCTTAAACCTTAGATTAAAACGAGATTGAAACAAAAGATTAACAAACCACACGAATCCAAAAAAAAAAATATTAAAACGACAGCGTTTCGATCTTTACATAAGAAAGCACCCAAAGCGAACCCTAGCTTCTCTTTCTCTGTGCTCTGTCCAGATCAAGGTCCAAGGCGAAGAATAGATAAGCGGGAGATATAGTAAGAAAGATGGTAAGCGAGACGCAAACAACGCAGCAGCCCGAGTCTTATTCGGTGGAGCAGCTGGTAGCTGTCAATCCATTTAACCCGGAAATTTTGACTGATCTCGAGAACTATGTTAACGAACAGGTTTCTTTCCGTTCTCAAGCTTTTTGTAGAGTGATTTGGGGTTTGTTTATCAATTAATGCAAGGAACTAGTGAATCATCCTTTCGAACCCGTTTATCAATTCAGTGGTGTGATATCGCTCGCATAGTTTCCAGAAACGCTGAAATTTTAAGTGATTGTATTTTGAGAGATATTAATCTTGGCAAGAAATTGATTTGAACTTTACTTTGCATCTAAAGTTACGACATTCTACGATTCCTTCTTGCTAGATGTTTGTGTACTCTTGTTTACCTTTCTATGTGATTTTATACGTTTCTTAATGCCATTATCAAACTGATTTCTATGTCTCGCTCCAATGTTAGGTTGCATCGCAAACATATAGTCTGGATGCAAACCTCTGTCTGCTTCGGCTCTATCAGGTTCCATACTTGTCCGAAATAGCTGGATCTCTTATGCCTCCCTAATGCCCTTGTCTGTCTTGTAGATAACTGGTATTTTTTTATGCAGTTTGAGCCAGAGCGCATGAGTACTCAAATCGTGGCCCTTATCTTGGTCAAGGTATGACATACCTGTTCCCCACAAAAATGCTTGTTTGCTGATGAATTCATTTTCTTATGAATATTCGTTTCTAAACTACCTTTTTCATTTATCTTTTGTGAAGTCTCTTATGGCAATGCCAGCTCCAGATTTCAGCCTTTGCCTCTTCTTGATTCCTGAAAGAGTGGTACTGTTCTTTTGCTTTCAACTATGAGGTTCCTGTCTTATGTATGTGAGTTATATCATAGTAAATCAGAGAAAAAATTTGCAAAGGTGTGATTTTGCACACATGGTAGTAGAAGACTTGTTCATGTTACTTCAGTCATTGATAGTATATGCGGGATAGGAATGCATGATTCTATTGGTTTACATTCAAATTATTGCGCTATAAATTATTTGAGCATATAATGACCTTTTTTTTTTGCTTTATGTTATCAGCAAATGGAGGAACAGTTCAAGTCACTGATTGTTCTCTCACACTACCTCGAGGTACGCAAACATTATTGTTTGACAAAGAGAAAAAGTATTTGAGACATTCAAATACTTGTTTGATTTTTTGCAGACTGGGAGGTTCCAACAGTTCTGGGATGAAGCTGCCAAGAGCCGTCACATTCTTGATGCAGTTCCAGGTAACAAACTTGTGAAAGCGATTCTGTAATAAATTATACCAGCTATTCATCAGATGACAACTTCTTACATGCGGAGATAAAATGCAGGGTTTGAGCAAGCTGTGCATGCATATGCTAGTCACCTTCTTAGCTTAACCTACCAAAGTCTTCCTAGACATGTCCTTGCTGAGGTATGGGAAAGATAGTTTGCTTTAATCTTATATCAGCTCAATTATTTTTCGAGATTAGTTTAGTTTTCGACTCAGCCAAATTCAGTTTTAATGCAAATGAGAAAACTAAGAGCGAGAGAAGGTTGAATGAGAACATCTGCTGCTATTAAAAATATTGTTCGTCGTTGAATGCTTTAATCATTATTTATAAACCCTTTGGTACAGGCTGTTAACATGGAAGGTTCATCTTTAGACAAATTCGTGGAGCACCAAGTTGCAAACAGTGGCTGGATCCTCAACAGAGCTGATGGCAGTATCACACTACCACAAAATGAGTTCAACCATCCAGAACTGAAGAAGAACTCCAGTGAAAGTGTACCTTTGGAACACATTGCTCGCATCTTTCCCATCCTCGGTTGACCCACTTTCTCTCATTAATACAATTACTTGTTAATCGATTAACAAAAAATCTTTGGAAACCAAAAGTTTAAAGATTTTGAATATTTGCACTGGTCACATTAATTCATGTTTCTCTCTGTTTATTTCCTGGCTTGGAGACTATTGTGATAATGACAGGATTGCATCGACCAAATGGTTCAAGGCGTTGTAAGAAGAGCCTCCTTCTCCTACAGAAGCTTCAACCTTCTCCTTCAAGCTGATGGCTTTCGTTCTCATCTCTTCACCTTCCGGATCCACCATGAGTCTCCTCACGGCCACATCTACCACGTCTCTGTTCAAATCACCTTCAACCTCGAAAGCAGTTCCCCAAACATGCGTCATAAGACGAGTATTCACCCGCTGATCTCCGGTATATGGTCTGCAGATCATTGGGACTCCACTGCTTATGCTCTCCAAGCTCGAGTTCCACCCCACATGGTTCCAAAATCCTCCCACCGCTCTATGGCTTAGCACCTCTTTCTGTGGTGCCCATTTCACCACACAGCCTCTCCCGTTCTCGGTCAATGTTTGTTTGAACTCTCTTGGGAATGAATCGAAGGATTCATGTCCGGATATGGAGCCTGGTCTAATCACCCATAGGAAGGGTTGCTTACTTTTAACCAATCCCCAAGCCATCTCCACAACTTCTTCCTTGTTAGTCATTGCCAAGCTCCCCATGCTTATATAGATCACCGAGTTTGTTTCTTGTTTCTCAAGCCATTCCAGACAATTTTTATCTTCTGCAAATAAACTTGGACATGATGCTGCAGTAATGGTCAGATGCAGTGGACCAACCGGGTATACCGGAACTCCCCACTTCTCTTGAGCAATTGATATGAATGAGCTCTCTAAGCACTTAGATGAGTTGTGTATTATACCCAGGGATGTAGCTCTGTTGCTTACATTTTCGTAAAGTATCATCAATCTCTCCATAGATCCAAAGGCAGACACTGGTAGATCTCTAAACCGAAATGGTTGAAAATGGGACACGATCTCCTCAAGTTGAGATCTTGCTTCTGTCATAAAAACACATAAACCAAGGCAATTAACAGATCACTAGGAACCTTAATAACAAATTTAGATAAGAGTTTACCAGGTGGAGGAAGTGCCCCATTTGCTTGAAGTTCCATAAGCACACAGCGACTGATAGAAGTAGCAGCGGAAGAAGAACTGAAGACCATCTTTGGAAGATTCAGATCTTCAGCAACACCTCGAGGGAAGTAAACAAATTCATCATAAATGATACAGGCAACATCATTAAACCGGATCAGAGACTCTTTAAGCAGGGGTTCACAAACAGAGTTAAGTTTCAGGATAAAGTCAACGAGTCCAAGAGAAGACAGGTCGGATCCCGATAAGCCATCAGAGATGGTGAAGAATTGGAGATGAGGGAAGTTAGAAGAGATATCATAGAAGTTGTATTCAGTTCGAATGATTGTGACTGAAAAGTGTTTGGAAGAAAGGTATGAAGCTAAGTTCATCATTGATGGTAAATGACCTTCGAAAGGCGCTGGAATCATTACCACTCTTCTCCGGCGAGTCTCTGCCATGGTATTGGTTGGTTTTTTTTTTAACTTAAGTAAACGAGGTGATTGATTATTAATGATGACAAATTCGATTGCTTTGAGTTTAACTTTATAGATGAATATTTCGAGGAGAGATCTAAAAGTCTTAAGTTTGACTTTTCAATGAGTTTATTCCGTTAGCTAACGGTAACGTTAACTTTTGATTGGATCTTCAATAGAGCTGATGGCAGTATCACACTACCACAAAATGAGTTTAGCCATCCAGAACTGAAGAAGAACTCACATATCAGGCTCGCATCTTTTCCATCCTCGGTTGAACCATTCTCTTATTAAAACAATCACTCACATATCAATCGTTTTTACAAAAAAGCTGTTAAAGACAAAAAATCAATAATTTAAATGTTTGCACTGCTCACATTACGGGTTGGTTCAGTTTTTCTGTGTTTATTTTCTGACTTGGAGACGATTATCAAAATTGCAGGATTGCATTGATCAAATCGTTCAAGGCGTTGTAAGAAGAGCCTCCTTCTCCTACAGAAGCTTCAACCTCCTCCTTCAAGATGATGGCTTTCCTTCTCATCTCTTCACCTTCAGGATCCACAAAGAGTCTCCTCATGGCCACCTCTACCGCTTCTTTGTCTAAATTACCTTCGACCTCGAAAGCGGTTTGCCAAACATGGGTCATTAGGCGAGTATTCACCCTCTGATCACCGGAATATGGTCTGCAGATCATTGGGACCCCACTGCCTATACTCTCCAAGCTCGAGTTCCACCCCACATGGTTCCAAATTCCTCCCACGGCTCTATGGCGTAGCACCTCTTTCTGTGGTGCCCATTTCACCACACAACCTTTCTCATTCTCTACTATTTGGTTGAACTCTTCTGGGAATGAATCGAAGGATTCATTCCCAGATATGGAGCCTGGTCTTATCGCCCATAAGAAGGGCTGTCCGCTATGAACCAATCCCCAAGCCATCTCCACAACTTCTGACTCTGTCATCACTGCTAAGCTCCCCATGCTTATATAGATCACAGAGTTTGTTTCTTGTGTCTCAAGCCATTCCAAACAATGTCTTTCTTCTGCAAATAAACTCGGACATGGTGTTGCAGTAACGCTCATATACAGTGGACCAACTGGGTACACCGGAATTCCCCACTTCTCTCGCGCAGTTGATATGAATGAGCTCTCTAAGCAATTCGATGTGTTGTGTATTATACCTGAAGATGTACCTCTGTTGCTTACATTCTCATAAAGTAGAATCAATCTCTCCATAGATCCATGGACAGTCGCTGGTAGATCTCTAAACCGAAAGGGTTGAAATTGAGGCACGATCTCCTCAAGCTGGGATCTTGCTTCTGTCATAGAAACACATACCATGTTAGTTTACATATCGCTAGGAAATCATACTAACAAATTTAGACAAGTGTTTGTTTACCTCGCGGAGGTAGTGACCCATTTTCTTCGACTTCCAAAAGCACACAGCGACTAATGGAAGTAGCAGCACAAGAAGAACTGTAGACCATCTTGTGAAGATTCAATTCTTCAGCAACAGCTCGAGGAAAGTAGACGAATTCATCATGGATGATACAGACAACATCATCAAGGGTGGTCAGCAACTTTTTAAACAGAGGTTCGCAAACAGAGTTAAGTTTCAGGACAAAGTCAACGAGTCCGATGGAAGACAAGTCGGCCTCCGACAAGCCATCAGGGATGGTGAAGAATTGGATATGAGGGAAGTTATCAGAGATATCGTAAAAGTTGTATTGAGCTCGAACGATTGTGACTTTAAAATGGTTGAAAGAAGAAATGTATGAAGCTAAGTTCATCATTGATGGTAAATGGCCTTCGAAAGGCGCCGGAATCATCACTACTCTTTTCCGGTGAATTTCTTCCATTGTATTGCTCTTTTTAACTCAAGTTTAACGAGGTAATTGTTTACTAATGAATACAAATTCTATTGCTTTGAGTTAACTTTATAGATGAATATTTTGTGAAGAAGAGATCTAATTCTAAAGTTGACTTTTGAATGAGTTTATTCTGTAAAAGAGATCAATGAGATGCTTTTCACTAAATAACCAAACTGCTGAATTTTTCTTACACGTTATCATCATCATAATGACACCGATAGGAAAACCGTAAGTGGTATAAAATTGTAAATTGAAAACAATCGTAGATATTTTGTTAAATCAATAAAAATAAATATCAGGCCAATTAGGGATAATTGATCTAGCAAAAAGTTAGTAGTTTTCACTTTTCACTAATAATTGCTTATCACTATATTTAAAGATATCTGGATTCGAGGTTTTACGTTTCTACTATTTAAATCACAGACATTATAAACTCTCTCGGTAAAAATACTAATTAAATCACACAGATTATAAACTTTGTCGTTAATTATAAACGAATTTTAAATCGGTTTCACGTTTTTACTAATTAAATCACACAAGTAAACTCTGTTTACAACTTCATTTGCATCTGTTTATGATACAAGTGACAACAGACAAAAATTAGATAAAATTTGTTTGACAAAAAATAAAAAAGTTCAACTTTGTTTTCTTTTCTTGTAAGTATCATGGTTTACCTAATTTCAGTAAAAAAATTTATTACGAACAAAAAAAAGAACTGTTAATTTTGACGGGAGAAGTTATTGACGGTGGGACTTCTCGTTGGGTTTCCCGCTTAGTTTCCTCTTTTTGTTGTAAGATTAGGGTTTGCTTCACCAGACGCAAATAGAAAGATGTGCGGTAGGACTCGGTGTACTTTGAGACCTGACGATGTTCCCAGGGCTTCTCACCGCGATGGAGTTCCTGCCCGTTATCTTCACTTCGATCGGTCTTTTCTACTTTCCCCTCTGTTAACGATTTTCTTCCGATTTGAATTATTGGAGAACATTAGTTTTGCCGAATATGTATGTGTTGCGTAGATGCACGCGATGAACCAATTGTTCTCTCTGTTTGAGTATCGTTGTTTTGTTGTCAAACAGTTTTCGTCCATCTTACAATGTTGCGCCGGGCTCGTTTATGCCAGTTCTGCGGAGAGATAATGACGCTGTTGGTGATGGTGTTGCCGTTCACTGTATGAAGTGGGGATTAGTCCCTGCTTTTACGAAGAAAACTGATAAGCCTGACTTCTTCAAAATGGTAAATTTCACTGTTGTGTGTTTGTTTGGTTTGGAAGGTCAGAAAAACATAATTTGGAAATTTTTTATTAGACTTCCATCTGTTTGTTTCTCTAATTGGTAACCTGAGGCCTCGCAATATTGGTTTCACTCCATCTAAAACTATATCTTGTTTACATGTTTTGCAGTTCAATGCTCGGTCTGAATCGGTGGCTGAGAAAGCGTCTTTCCGTAGGTTGCTTCCCAAGAATAGGTGCCTTGTTGCAGTTGATGGGTACCTATTATCTCCTCTTTCCTAGAAATTTAATCCATGTTTCATCTGTGCGTGCAAATGCCCTTAAGTTTCCTGGTTTTTAAGATTAACCTATATTCTCTTACAGTTGGTTTGAAGATATGTTTCAATTTTGATGAACGATGCTAAATCTTTCTATCCATTCATGGTTACTCTTTGAATCTTAATAAACTCAATGCTAAATTGTACTCTTGAATTTGAATAAACATGAGAATGCTTGTATCTATATCACAAAGTTCTTGGAAACTTACAGTGATATTGGTTATGCTATAGCCAACACCTATCCTTGGGTCTCTGTTTAGCGTGTTGAATTTGAGAGATGTAATTTATGAAGGTTCTATGAGTGGATGAAGGAAGGTTCAAAAAAGCAACCCTACTACATCCATTTTAAGGATGGGAGGCCTCTGGTGTTTGCCGCTCTTTATGATTCTTGGCAGAACTCAGAAGGTGAACTGTTTATCTTGTATTTTAAGCTCTGGAGATATGCATTTTGGAGTCAATCCTGTAAAACTTTCTTTATTCCTTGCAGGTGAGGCACTATACACCTTCACGATTTTGACAACTTCTTCCTCGTCAGCTCTCCATTGGCTTCATGGTAAGTAAAACACTGGCTACTCCTGGTGGCTTTTTGTAAGCTTTTTTCTTCTTAAACAAAATATGTTTCTTGGTTTATATTCACTAGTGGTTCTCAGTAGTGCAATGGAACGCATAGCTTATGAAGTTGGATAACCTATTCACTATGGACCCTTAAAGTTTGGGTTCCTCATTTTTCAGTGCTAGGTTTGATCAAACCTGCATACTATCAGAAATATGAACTTCTAGTATTAATATTTGAGTTATTGCACGTTTTTGCTTTAAAAACACATCTGTTGCGTGTCTCTGGTGTTAGTTTATGATGACTGTAGCTTACATTTATTATTTGCAGCGATTGGTGAAAGTTCCGTTGATTTGCAGCAGTCCTGATTCATAAACTAGCTAATGTAATTTTCATTATTTTTCCTTAACACGTGAGTTTGTTTATTTTTCACTCAAGACAGAATGCCAGTAATTCTAGGTGACAAGCCATCAGTTGACATATGGTTAGATGATCCTTCAACGTCAAAACTGAAACCAATTCTCGTTCCTTATGAAAAATCGGATTTGGTAAGCTTACTTAGTTCGCTGTTTCCGTATAATAATGGTCATTCCTCATTTACATAATTGATATTTAACTGCAGGTATGGTATCCAGTAACCCCTGCAATTGGAAAACTATCTTTCAATGGACCAGAGTGTATTCAGCAGGTAAGGCTAATCAGTTGCCCTTTCTTAGTGTATAACTTAAGCTGCATCTGAAGTCGTCTGTAACAGATTTCACGGATGAATGTTAATTTGTTATGTTTATCACTGCTTGGAAGCTCTCACGTGTGGCAAGCTATGATTTCGTATACCTGTATGTGGAAATTTATAAGGACTGCCACTTGCAGGTACCGCTAAAGGCTTCGAAGAACAACTTAATCTCTAACTTTTTCTCAACTCAGCCGCCCAAGATAGACAAAGAAGACAGAGAAACCAAATTGACAAATTCAAATATTCCGGTAGATTTGAAAGAGGAACTTACTGCTGAAGGTTACGAAGCCGCTGGAATTTCTAACAGAACTAAGAAAAATGAAGAATCCGACAATGAGAAAAGTATATCGAATGAAGCCCCAAATCCAAGTTTTCAAAAGATTGGGAAAGAAGAACCACTTTTAGAAGATAACTCAGCTGTTGCATCCCATCTCGAACCTGTAAAGAACGAAGCTCAAGAGAGTGAAATTGTAGAAGACAAATCTATAAAGACTGAGTCCCACAACCTTGATCTCCTCAGAAACCTGAAAGAAGAACCCGAGATCCAAGTTCATGGCTTTACTGCAAATGAGGAACTGAATCAGCCCGAGCTCGCCCATGAATCTGTGCAAGACAAACCACAACATGAAGACCAGCAGACCACTGTACCTTACCAGAACACAAAGGACGATGACATAGAGTTTAACAAAGAGTCTCCAGGAAAAAGTGCGACAAAGCGAGACTACGAGGCGTTTTCAGGTGAACAAAAGCCATGGAAACACTCTGAGAAGAGACGAGATGTTAAAAGCTGTGGGAAACAGGGAAAGAAGCAAGGAAGTGGAAAGTCTAACGTCAAGAACTCTAAGGAAAAACAGTCTACATTGCATTTCTTCTTTGATGGGAAATAGTTTGTCCACATAACATCTGTGACGACCATTTCGGGGGTATATAAGTGTAGATTATAGGGTCGTTCGGCGAAGGTAGAAGCTATGTTTTGATCTTTGATCTAATTAAGCTAAGTGTATTAGGAATCGTTTTTCAACAGCTGTGGTTGATAGTAGTTGCTGTTGTACAAAACCCGGTTTGATGTCAATGAAACATATCAGTAATATTTTGTGGACAGTGGAGTATAGTTTTATTTACATTATTTTGTTGTATACAATTAAATCCAGAATTCGACTATTAAGGCCATCATTATTGCTTAAAACCACAAATAAAATCTTAAAAGTAGTGAAAAAATGTTAAATAGGATCTGTTCTCCATAGTTTTTAAAATTTAAAGAACAAAAAAATAAAAAATAAAAAAAAACCTTCAGATTTAGATCTTTTTATTTGTTCTCCAATGGAGATGGCCTAACAAAAAAATAATTAAAATATTTCCGTGAAATAGCATTAGAAAATCGATTTTGCAGGGTACCAGTCATAGTTTCTCGTTCGGCTAATCAATCCCTCGTGGCCAGAATCAAGAATGCCCTGAAATTGAAGAACACGGAAACGTACTAGAAATTGAGCTTTGGAAAATCAATTTTCTCTGTTTCAGGAGAAGGATTGATATCGGCAAGGGTTATCTTAAAGAATGACTTCCTCAAAATCTCATTACAAGGAGAAGGTTGCTCGTCGGAAGTAAGTTATATTCGCTTTGCTGTCTCCTCCCTCCGTTTTGAAATTAGGGTTTTACAAGGTTGAGCTGTGTTTCTACGAAGCGGCCATGTTATTGGTATATCTTAATTTGTGAATTTTTGAAGGGAGGAGAAAACAGAAGAGGCCGATAATCCCAAGTATAGGGACCGTGCAAAGGAACGAAGGGATAATCAGAATCCTGATTATGATCCGGCGGAGCTTGGTTCTTTCCACGCTGTTGCTCCACCTGGAGCTATCGACCTCCGGTAACACTCGTTTTTCGCTTACTCAATATGTATCATTTACCCACGTTGTCTAAACTTTCTGTTTCGGAAATCTTTTGCAGTGCGGCTGATGCACTTAAGCTCTCTATCGAAAACAGCAAGTATCTTGGAGGTTAGTGTTAGTTCTAAAACTGTTGAATCGTCGTGGTCGTGTTTAGTTTTGTAAATTTGTCGTGTTTTATGACCAGGTGACGTTGAACACACCCATTTGGTTAAGGGTTTGGATTATGCTCTGCTCAACAAAGTAAGGAGCGAGATTGACAAGAAACCTGATGCTGAAGATGATGGTGGGAAGACTCGGTAGGTTTGAGTTAACCAAAATTTTGTTTATTTGTTTGATTCGATTGCATATTTGATTAATGTGAAACTATTCATCTTCACTAATAGTGCGCCTGTGGAAGATCAACGAGTTGCTTTTCGTACTGCAGCTGCAAAGGTAAGCTATTCGTTGAAAATTCTGCTGATGAGAGGAAAGTTGTGGGACGTAGACAATGCTTTAGTTCTATTTCTCATTTTTTTAAATCTATTTCAGTCAGTTTACCAATGGATTGTGAAACCTCAAACTATCATCAAGTCCAATGAGATGTTCCTTCCTGGAAGAATGACATTTGTCTATGATATGGTAATGTCTATCACACTTCTTTCTTGGGCAGATTCAGTTTTGATGCATTCTTACATCATTTTTTGTCTTCAAAAGTACTCAGACAGCGGTATTCTACTTTCACAGTTCTTTGACTATTAATAAGCAGATGATGTAATATTGCTTTAAGAATTATTAGAAGTAGCTGGACATGTTTGAAATGGTTCCTAGCGTGTCTGGTTTTCTTGAAGAAGTATATCCTTGCTTTACGAAAAAGACATTAAACCAGAGAATAGAGAGTCGTGTTATGAAAGAAGTTTTCGTTGAGATATTTCAGCTGATTCACAACTTTTCCTAGTGTCACTGAAACAAGTTGGTATATATAATGACTCTAATCTTATTCTTTCTTCTGCTCTTTAGGAGGGTGGCTATACCCATGACATACCAACCACATTGCATAGGAGTAAAGCCGACTGCCCATTGCCAGAGGTATATATACTTGGAACTCCTTGTTGCAAAATCTTTTTGATCCTGGAGATATCTAGGGACAGTATGCAGTGATTGTTACATGTGTAAGGATCGTTGCAATTCAATGTGAATACACCTAATGTTAATTAGATAGCATAGGTTATGGTAGAAGCATCTATTTTTCATGGGTAATTACAACTACGTCTTAATATAACCAGGGCCTAATTAATCTTCCTTTTCTCGTTATCTTGAACCAAACTCTGTATTGCTAAAAGAGTTGTGTACAGAACATATTCTGAAAATTAGAATTTGAATTACATCAGCAATTATTGTGTGAGTGATTGCATTAATGATGACTAAATCTCTCCGGCAGGAACTTGTTACAGTCAATGTTGATGGTTCTGTGCTAGATCGAATTACTAAAATCATGTCATACCTTCGCCTTGGATCATCGGGGAAAGTTCTCAAGAAGAAAAAGAAGGAAAAAGATGGCAAAGGTATTTTGCATCTTCAATGAAAATCTTTACTTTTGCCCCATCAATCACATTCACTGCAACCTGTCAAATGCAGGAAAGACATCAACTATTGCTAATGGATATGATGAAGACAACAATCAATCTAAGATTGAGAATTTATCTTCCGACACCAAGAGTGAAAGGGAAGTTTTACCTCCTCCTCCTCCACTTCCCCCAACGATCAACCCAATGGATTTTAGTAAGAAAGAAGAGCCCATTGTTCCAAGGACAGAAGATGATGACATATTTGTTGGTGAGGGCGTTGACTACACTGTTCCTGGTAAAGATGTGACTCAGAGTCCTATTTCTGAAGACATGGAAGAATCTCCCCGGGATAAGGAAAAAGTCCCTTATTTTGCTGAGCCTGCTTATGGTCCAGCGCAGCCATCAGCTGGTCAAGAATGGCAAGATATGGTCAGTGTTACAGTTTATCAGGTTTATTTCAAATTGTTACTTGGTATGTAGTTTATTTCCCAAATTTACCTCTCTGTTTTTTGTGAATATTCAGAGCGGATACGGTGCCATGCCAAATCAAGGACTGGCTGCTGGGTATCAAGGAGAATGGCAGGATTACCAATATGCAGAACAAATTGCGTATCAGGAGCAGTACCTTCAACCTGGAATGGAGGGTTACAATGTCCAAC
This sequence comes from Aethionema arabicum, assembly GCA_000411095.1. NCBI lineage: Eukaryota > Viridiplantae > Streptophyta > Magnoliopsida > Brassicales > Brassicaceae > Aethionema > Aethionema arabicum. The sequence goes on from KE151497.1 coordinate 291,600, forward strand.
CAGAGACGGGTATTTTATACGATCCTCAACTCATGTCCCAGGAAGAGAAAGACAGAGGTTTGGGATCAGTTTTCAAGCGTGATGACGAAAGACTTCAACAGTTAAGAGAAAGAGATGCACGAGAGAAAGATCCAAACTTTGTATCCGAAAGTTATTCAGAGTGTTACCCAGGTTACCAAGAGTACAACCATGAAGTCGTCGGCAGCGATGAAGAAGCTGATTTGTCAAAAATGGACATGGGTGGAAAGGTATGTTCTTAGTTAACCCTCAAACAGCAAATCACAGTTTCTCAAAGTTGGTTGCTTGCTCAAGTACTAGAATCATGAATATGAACAGGCAAAAGGTGGATTACATAGATGGGATTTTGAGACAGAAGAGCAATGGGAAAAGTACAACGAGCAGAAGGAAGCAACGCCGAAAGCAGCATTCCAATTTGGTGTAAAGATGCAAGACGGTAGAAAGACACGAAAGCAGAACCGTGACCAGAAGCTGAACAATGATCTGCACAAGATCAATAAGATATTGACCAGAAAAAAGTTGGAGAAGGAGGGTGGTGATGTTGCTGCTTTTGATGCTGCTGAGGCACAAACTCCGAAGAGAACAAAGCATTGAGTAGAACTCTCTTTTGCCTCTTGTTAGTTTCACTACTTAGATGGTCTTTAGTCTGAAGTTTGATTTCAGAGCTTTGCATCTAACTATTCGTTTCTAAAGCTATTAAAACCATGTAAGTTTGGATATAATCTTGTTTATTTTAAGTTTAGGTTTAATCAAAGTGATCAAAGTTTATGTTATTGGAAATCTTATAGGAAATGTTCTTCCATTTTTGTGAAATCTATGGTTATATTTTAAATTTTCAAATCTCTGTTGATGAAAAACCTGTGTTGTTATTACAATGATCTAAAAATAAAATTAATGTATTAGTTTTTCAACTTGTTTTATTTTTAGTTTTTATTTTATTTATTTAAAGATGCTAAAAATTTGAAAATAAAAAAATTTTAATTATTTTAATATTTATTTATTTAATAATTGATATAAAATAAAAATAAAAATTGATATAAAATAAAAATTGATATAAAATAAAATAAAAAATGTTTTAAAATAATAAGATTAAGTCCACGTGGATATATATTGATATACTCATATACACGTATGTAATGTGTCCGCCGTATTGATCGCAATTCGCAACGACTTTTAAAGTCAAATCCTTTTAAACTCAAACTTATACCAATTAATGTATAATACCTGATTAACAAACCAAAAAAATGTATAATACTTAAATCTGTGCATATCCAGAAAAAACTTCCGACTCTTTGGAAACTAACACTACTAAATACACTCTCTCAGAATACTTTTGTTTATTTTTACTTTTAACCAAAAAAATTTGTAAATTCTATAATTCAAATTAAAAAATATAGAATTTAATTCTATGATTTAAAAAAAAATGTAAATTCTATAATTCAAATTTGTTTATTAAGTTTGTATATATATATATTTTATTTCATTAAAATTAAGAAATATATGATTAAATATGTAAATTCTATAATTCAACTAAAAAATTATTGTATTCCCTTTTCTATCAAAATTTTGAACAGAGATAATATTATTGTAAAAATAACATATATTTATGGAAAATGTATAAAATTAAATAAAACTTAAATATTTAACTAATTAATATTAATTCCTTAATATACGTCCAAATCCTAGAAAATCTAAGTATTTTAGGAAAGAGAGAATAAATAAAGTTGTGATTTGTGAACAAGTTAAAAAAAGAAAATTAAAGTTGTGAACTTCACCGGCGATTGAGAATCTACTTTAAACGTAAAATATGGCGACGACGCAGTCCGTTAATGCCGTGCTAATCGATTTTCTCGGAGTCGACGGAGGCAACTCTGACGCTTCCATCTTCTCAACCCCTCTCTCTGAACGTGGTTCCACTAAGCGCGACGCCATTTCCGTCGAGGATTACCACTTTGATCGCCACCGCCGTCGTAAAATGTTACCTTCTCACACTACGATCAAATCCGAATTCCCCATTTTCATCGACTTAGATTATTACAACGACGACGACGATGATCTCAGATTCATTGGTTTCTCACCAAACCCTAAATGTCACGAATTAGGACAATCCTCTTCATCTTCTTCATCTCTGCCTCTGAGTACCTATTTCGAGTGTGAAATATGTGTTGAATCGAAACCTACAAACGAATTATTCCGAATCAGTGGATGCTCTCACTCTTACTGCAACAGTTGCGTCTCAAATTACATCGCCGCCAAGCTACAAGACAACATCCTCACAGTCAACTGCCCTGTCTCCGCCTGCTCTGGCAGGCTTGAGCCCTATCAATGTCGTGAGATTCTACCAAGAGAAGTCTTTGATCGCTGGGGAGACGCTCTCTGCGAGGCTGTAGTGATGCAATCAAAGAGATTCTACTGTCCGTACAAGGACTGCTCAGCTTTGGTTTTCATAGACGATTCCAAAGAGAAGCTAAAAGAATCTGAGTGCCCTCACTGCAATAGAATGGTTTGCGTAGAATGTGGTACAAAATGGCATCCAGAGATAACCTGCATTGATTTCCAGAAGCTAGGAGAGAATGAAAGAGAAAGAGATGATATCTTGCTCAAGAAAATGGCGGAAAACAACAAATGGAAACGTTGTCCAGCCTGCAAATTCTACATTGAGAAATCTATGGGTTGCTTATACATGAAATGCAGGTAAACACCACACAAGTATGTTCAACAAAACTCTTTAAACTTTGCATCTAATTAAACAGTATTGCAGGTGTGGATTGGCTTTTTGCTACAACTGTGGAACACCATCTAAAGACCATACCCATTATTGCTACAATTGCAAGCATTAACTTTTAACCTTATTACTATTTATCTCTCTTAGGCTAAGCTTTTTTCATGGATATGGATGTTTAGGTAGATTTCTTGAATGCAAATTTTGAAAATGTTTATTTGGCTTTAAACAAAAACAAGTCATCACATTTAATTACGTTTCCCTTAAGCAATAGGTACAAATCAAGCTTCAAAAAGACCAAATTTAACAGGAGAACCTAATGCATTGATCCATTCTCCTTGCAAGAATGGTCCAACAGTGTAATTCAAAGCTTGTTCTTTGTTTATGACTTTAAATCCAGGCCATGTAACTCTTGAAGCTGTATTCTCTCCACTTGGTCCTTTGTTCTTATACTCTGCGTAAAACAGTGTACTGATTGCAAAATCAGTTTCCTGCCATCTCAACCATCCAACGGGGTCAATCACATCCTCAATCGTCGATTCCATAACCACTGTTCTGGAGTATTTCTTCCATGGTCGTCCAAGATAACTCTTGTGCTCTGCCTTTACTGGCTTAAGATCTTCATTTGCAGCAATTTTGCAGTTGTGAACCACAAAACCAGTGGTCTGAAACTTATCAACTCTTCCTTGAGCAGTTATTGTGTTCTTCTGTCCTGCTAATCCTTTCCTCAGAAAGATGTTACAGTTCTGGAAAATGGCGGCTGCATCTCCAAATATGAAGTCAACAGTTCCGGTTATTACACAGCTTCTGTAGTACTGACGGTGCGCATATGCATATAATGTATCTTGATAACCTTCAAAACGGCAGTTAAGGAAGATGGACCGATCAGATTGGGCGCGTAAAGCCACAGCTTGATGTTCCTCTGGCCCAGCTGTGTTCCTGAATCCCATTGACTGCGCCATGAATCCTTCTCCTACTGCAACTGCAAATTCAACCAGGTACCTTATTATTAGAATTTTTTTCTATGTAGGATCCTAACAAGCTTTTTTAAGATTTATAAAGTTGATTTTACCAAATGTTGCAGTGAGAAAAGTACGGATTTTCTTGCCATTGCTTTTGTTACCAGTCACAATAGTCTTCTGGGATCCATCACCTACCATTGTAAGATTAACTTTCTTCTTATCAATAGTCACAGATTCATCATAAACACCTTGCTTGATGTAAATAATGTACCTGAAACCAAAGATATTATAGTTCACATGACTCAAATGTCACGTTAATGAAACGTTTCTGAATTGTTTTACTTACCTTCCTTCATAGGTATCAGGCATTGCTTTAAGAGCTTCATTAATGGTTGAGAAATTTCCACTTCCATCTTTAGCAACAGTAGCATTAGGCTTCAAAGTATTAACATCTACAGCTCTCAACATTCTTCTATCATCATTACTTACCCAAGATGGGACATCACCAAGAAGATGGCGCGTTGGAGCCGTTGGAAGCGATCCAAAGGTTTTAATCACTGCTAAAGAATTACTCGTCAGAACCTGAGACGTATTCACACTCGTTACCACTTCAGATTTCAATTTCCCCTCTTCAAATCCATCAACACATGTCTCCTGGTAAGTCATAACCGCACTTAACCAACTATCCAAATCAGGAACTATCTTTTCAAAATCAGCAACCTCTGTTTTGTTAACTTTAGTCATGGTAGCCACCAATTCCTCCTTTGATTCTTCCACAAGAAACTTACATTGCTCAATTGCATCTTTATCATCTTGATTCTCAGTTTTGATAGCTAGAATCTTCTCCAATACTTTATCAAGATCATTATTAACAGCTTCAATTGCAGTTGTTACAAGAATCTTGGGGCTAGAAGCTAAAGGAGAATCCTTTACTGTCATGTTCTTGAACGTTTTCTCGCATTGTACCTTGTAAAGCGTGGAACCACAAAGCGTTTCAATGATCTTACCAGGCTCACCAGGCAACTTTACTGTTTGTGCAGCGGAAACAGGTGGTTTAGAACTCGGACTTGAGCTCTGACTCTTGTCATCACCATCTTTAGAATTCTTATTGTTACTGTGATTAGTATTTTTGTTGCTGCTTTTAACTTCTTGTTCGTCTTGATTCTTATTTTCATAAGCTAGATAAGCAAAAGCACCTCCAACAATGGCGGCAACGACAAGAAGCAAAGAAACAGTCCCAATTATGATCCTTTTCCTAAATTTACGTTTCCTCTCTGCATTTACACGTTCTTGGATCTGATCAAAATCTTGAAACGCCATTGTTTTTTAATCTTTATCTGGAGATTTGATTGAATTTTGTTGTAATTTTCAAATTTTTTTCTTTTAGTGAGAGAAAGAAATGAATCTCCTCTACCTTAGAAGGCGGCTAAGGCAAGGAGGTTAAAAGGGAAGATGAATCCTTTTATTTTTGGCTCTTTTCATTCTTTGGTTTTTTTTCTTTTATTTCTTCCTTTTTTTGTCTTCTTTTATTTTCTACCAAATTCACAAACTCTGCTATGGACAGGAGATTTTTGTGGGCTAATGTCAATTTCTCTTCTTTTTTTATTGTTACTCCTTAATTTAAATATTGTTAATTTGTTTAGACTCAATAGTTAATGGTCAAAACTCATTCATAAGTCCATTGACAATAACAACTAACTTAGGTTTTATATAGAAACCATTTTAGGTCTAAAAATAAGGTATTTAAATACTGACAAAAAGTGCAATGTATACAAATAAAAACACCAAGTTTCAAACTTTAAAGATAACATATGCGATTGCTGGTTTTTCTTCATTTTTTAGTTTAAATAATAACGTAACCATATTACTAAAAAATTATGAAAATTATTGTAAGATTTTTTTAACTCCTAAAATTATTGTAAGTTAAATCATCCTTATGTTTATTATAAATTTAATTCTTTTAAATAATCAAATAAAACAATAGGAGTAGATTTGAATAGAACAGAAACTGCCAAAGTTTGCTGTTAAAGTCTTGGAAAATTCAAAAGACATGTCCGCAACATTACATGTCAGATAAAGACACGAACAACGACGGCAGACACTTTAAAGAAAAAGACCTTTTCTTTTTGCCAAATTGATACTAAAAAACTATACTATATAAAAATTAAAATTAATTAAGTAATATACACTGACAATACAAAAAAAAAGTATTAAATCCCATCATCATACGGAAACGAAGTAGTACTTAACCAACCATCACCGGTAATAAACTCCGTCACTGTAAAATTAAACGCATCTTCATAACCCATAACATGATAACCCGACCAATTAACCCGGTTACCCGTCTCAGAACCGGGTCCGTTATTATCAAACTCACCGTAATAAATTTTATCAACCGTTTCTTCACCGTTCCATTTAGACCAACCAGACGGTCGAATAAACCCATCAATAAAAGATTCCATAACAACCGTCGTGGAATATTCCTTCCACGGCCGTCCTAAGTAACTCCTAACATTCTCAGTATTATTAGACAATTCATCAGAAGCAAGAATTGAACAATTTTGTATCGAGATTCCTGTGTTTTGATCTGGACTATCTCGTGATTGAGCTGTAATAACGGTGAATTGTCCAGACATAGGTAATTTTGATACGATGTTACATCCTTGGAAAATAACTGCTGCGTTACCAAAGATATAATCTATAGTTCCGTATATATCGCATTCACGATAAAATTGACGAAAGGAGTGTGTATATAATGTGTCTTGGTAACCGTCCACTACACATCGGTATAAAGCCACTAGATCCGCGTTCACACGTAAAGCTACTGCTTGATGCTTCTCTGCTCCGGCTGTGTTCGTTATTGTTATGTCACGCGCTAAAAATCCTTCACCGGAAACCGCTGCGATCATATAGTAAATAAATAATGTCATAAGAGTCGGTCCAAAAAATATCATGTCTTAACATAATAAGGTGTTTTTTAGTGAATTAACACGTATTAGAAATTGACCTGGCTAATAATTCTTTATAATTTTGATGTCAAAATATTCATTATTCTTATTTTTTTTAATATAGATTTGATATTTTGTTCATATGAAAATATAATATGTTATTTTCTAGAATATTATAGTTTATAGTTCACAAAAATAACTTTATTTTTTAAAATAATAATTGTCATAGTAAAAATCAAACACATGAATATTTTTGTCAAAATATAATTTTGCAAAAATCCTAATTTTTTTAATAATTTTTGTAAAACAAATTATATGAAAAATAGATGGAATATTATTATTTCTTTAAATAATTAGAACTAAAATATGCCGTGCCAGCGTTAACCGTTTTTTGTAAAGAAAAAGTTGTAATTTTTGTTTTGAGCTATTAAAATAATGGACCGATTTTGGAATGATGAATTGAATCTAGAGAAATTACCAAGAGTGGCAGATCGGAAAGTGGTCCATCCATCGGCGACGCTTCGATTTCCGGTGATAAACGTGACATCGACGCCGTCTCCGATGAGGACGATGTTTGTTTTGTTATCTGGAATCTGAACGTTCTCGTTATATTCACCTTCTCTTATGTAAATCAGCACTCGATCATTACTCAAATCCGGAGCAAAGCTTATCGCTTCGTTAATGGTGGTGAAATTCCCAGTTCCGTCAGCCGCCACTGTGATAATCTCACTAGGATCATACTCACCGTCATCGCCGTTATCATAACCGTCATCGGAATCTTGTAAAAAGGACCGATCTTTCTTAGAAACCCAATCTGGGAATAAACCAAGTAATCGACGGTTCTTGGCACCGGTTTTTACTTTCTTGGGTTTTTTCCTCTGTTTGGATACAACAGAAAGAGAATTGCTAACGTATTTGTAAGTGTTTGTGAAAGAGGTTACGAGATTTGGTTTTAAAGGGCCAGAAGCTGATTCAAGACCTTCCAAGCAAGTGTTCTTGTTTGTGAGAACAGCGCTGAGGTAAGCGTTAGCATCTTCAAGCTTCTTTGGATCATTACCACCGTCTTGGATCTTGGAGAGTGAGCGTTTCAAGAATGAATAAGTGATCTGGTGAAGTTCTCTACAGTCTTGAAGAGAGCCTCGTTGACCTTCGATTAGATTGTTGGAGTTTCCGGCATCTGATAAGAGATCTGTGAGTTTTCCGGCTTCTGAGAGAGCGGTTTTAAGCGTTTGAAGAAGGAAAGTGAGAATGTTGGGGCTTATGTTGATTGAGATGGAGAGTTTTAAGGAGTGTAGACAAGTATCTGGATATGGTGTGTTCTTGCAGAAATCTATTGGAGAGATTTGAGAAGTGTTTAGAGAATTTTGAAGTGATGAAGAAACGAAGGAGTTGCAGAGAAGGAAAAAGAAGAGGAAAGTGAGGTTTTGAGAGAAAAAAGCCATTGTTTTGATGGAGAACAGAACAGAGTACTCTGTTTCTTAAAGCTGGTGTTGGATTTAGATAGAATTTATAAACAGTAAGTGTTTGTGTGTTTGTTCGGATTTGATGATTACAGGTATGGAAATGTAAACCGACAGGTTCTAACATTTTCAATTTGTGTTTTTTTTGGAAACCGAAACAAAAGGGAAAGTATAGGTCGTGGTTGCGGGTCTAATTTGGCTTTACTTATCAATTTGGTTGATAGTTTAATGAGATTTGATCATCGTCGGTGACTAAAATATATGCCCGTGACTGAAAAAATTCAACGGATAGGCTTTGTACTTTAGTGATTACTTTGTCTTTAATACAAATCTGTGTTCTAAACTTGTAAAGTGGTAATTTGGCCATCTATTTGATAGGTTTAATAAAGATTTGTACATTAAAAGCTGATTTGGAAAGAAAAAGAAAAAAAAATGATTTGGGCCTTTAATATGAGGCCCATAAGTCGTATACAAGGCCCATTATTATTTTTTTTTGTTTACTTGCCCATAACCGTCTTTTTGGTCAAAGTGGAACTCGGATCATAGGCTGCCCCACCCGCCCACCGTTGCGTCCGGAGTATTCGACTACTACTCCTTTAGCTTTCCCTCGCCTTCAATCTCGATTGCGCTTCCTTGTGTTCTCTTTCTTCTCGTCGCTGTCTCTCCTCCTTCTCATCGACACTGTCTCGCGTTGCTTTACCTCGCCGTGATTTTGTTTCATAGCTGTCTCTCTCAGCTCTAAGGTACGTATTCGTGGGTTTCTCGTTTTGATGCGAGCTGTGGTAGTATCTAAATGTGACTCTAATAGGTTTGGGATTTTCATTTGACCTCAGTAAGGTTCGATTGCTTTGATTCTTTGTTCTTGGATCGACTTGGTTGAAATTAGGGCTTAGTCTGAATTTTGATGTTTGGATGTTCAAATTAGCTAGATTTTAGAGTGGCATCGCGAATAGTAATTGGGTTTGGATTATATTGAATTGTAAGTTGAATAAGATTCTATCTTTTTTCTTATGCTTGATTAGTTTTGGTCATCAAGGTGATAACAGACAGTAGATTGATTTCGGATTTAATGTTCAGCTTCGAGTTTAGGATTGTGCCATAAATTTTGATTATTTATGTTCTCATGTACTATGTGCTTTCAGTGCTCTACTAATGTTGCATGGTTGATTCATCCTTTTTCGGAGAAAATATCCACAAAGGATTTCTGAGCTTACTTCAAAATCAGTTCTGAAACAGAAGTTGAAATTTTTGTACTGAAAATTGACGTAGATATTGGTCTTTATGTTCTGAAGACTTAATGGCCCGTTGCCTTGTGGAAGCCTGCTCATGGTTTTTTTGTGTTTGATTTAATGTTCTGGTTTCTTTGTGTGGTTTTTTGCAGTAAAACTTATAGTCCGTGTTGGAAGTTTAAGGGATGATTTACACTGCAATCGACAACTTCTATCTAACCGATGAGAAGCTTAAGAACTCACCTTCCAGGAAAGATGAGATAGATGAAATAACTGAAACCACCCTTAGAATCTATGGATGTGATCTCATCCAGGAAGGTGGAATATTGCTCAGACTGTATCCTTCCTGTTGTCTCTATTTTTTAAGATGTGCAAATGCCCCATCGTAGTAATTTTCTTAACCTATAATATTATCTTCAGACCTCAGGCAGTTATGGCTACTGGTCAGGTTCTTTTTCACCGATTCTATTGCAAGAAGTCCCTCGCCAAATTTGATGTAAAGGTACTTTGTTGTTTTTTCTTTGGTTTCCCTGTTTTAAGGTTTGCACTTGCGGATACCAGTGAATATAGTGTCAGTGTCACAGAAGTCTCTAGTTTTGCACTCCAGCCTGTTAATATAACGATTTGTAGTTCACGTTTTACAGATAGTTGCTGCGAGCTGTGTCTGGCTTGCATCCAAATTGGAAGAAAGCCCTAGAAAAGCAAGACAGGTCATCATTGTATTCCACAGAATGGAGTGCCGCAGGGAGAACTTACCAGTAGACCATCTGGATTTGTATTCTAAGGTTAGTTTGCCTACTACCTCATTACATGTAGTCAATTGCATGTCATAAGGAATGTTATGTCTATCCATGCCATGCAGTACAAAAGTTGAGTCACTGCTATTATATATTTTTTGTTACATCCTTTTCTTTCTCATGCCTTCGTTGTTCATAATCTTGAGATCTCATATCATTCTCCTACTCGTTGACTTTCTGCAGAAATTTTCGGAGTTAAAAGTTGACTTAAGCAGAACTGAGAGACATATACTGAAAGAAATGGGATTTGTATGCCATGTTGAACATCCACACAAATTTATATCAAACTACCTAGCCACACTTGAAACACCTCCGGAGTTGAGGCAAGAAGCTTGGAATTTGGCAAATGATAGGTAATCCCATATCCATATTTTACTATCAATATTGTCTTTTATGATTAGCTGATCGTTAGATGTACATTAAACTATAACTAGGTTTTAGAGCTTTTTCATTTCAGCTGAAACTCGGTATCAGCTGTGCATATATACTGTTCTGTTGTGAATTGAGTAAGTTTGTCATTCTTTCTCAACATCTGATCGTACGTATGATTTTGATTTTTCATAATATGCAGTCTGCGTACAACTCTGTGTGTAAGGTTCAAAAGTGAGGTTGTGGCATGTGGGGTCGTTTATGCTGCTGCCCGTAGGTTTCAAGTACCTCTCCCAGAGAACCCACCCTGGTGGAAAGCATTTGATGCAGATAAATCTGGTATTGATGAAGTGTGTAGAGTCCTTGCTCATCTGTACAGTCTTCCAAAGTCTCAGTATATATCAGTTTGCAAGGATGGAAAGCTATTTACATTTTCCAATAGACCCGGGAATTCTCAAGCTCTTTCAGCTACAAAGGTGAGCTATATAACTATCTAAGTTTTGCGATAACATGAGATTATCGTCCATATCACTGCATTTCTAGACTCTGCAAGTTGAGTGCATTTCTTACAAGGGAAAACAGAACAGTTACTGTCACATTACCTGTTACGTAGAGTCCAAGCAGGGTTTCAGAAAATTTGAAATCTAAGTGCATTTTATTCTCTGCAATAACTGATTTTAGAGTATATTACACTGTGTTACAGGATGTGATGCAGAGCAGCCCAGCAGTTAACGATGCAGTTGATACGAAATGCACTCCAGGGTCAGCCAATACCGACTCTAAGGATGCAATGGTAACTGCTCCAAATGAAAAGCCTACAGATTCCAAGAAGAGTGACACAGACTCAAACACTCGGCCAACCGCAGGAGACTCAAGAGAGGAAAAAAGTAAAGATGGTGGCAGAGAAAGAGAAGTTGAGAGAGAAAAGGAACGAGGTAGAGAGAGGGACCGAGCCAGGTCTCACAGAAGCAGAGATTCTGACAAGGAAAGTGATAGAGACAGAGACAACAAACACAAAGATGGAAGTCATCACCGGTCAAGAGATAGACTGAAAGATCCAAGTGGACAATCAGATAAATCAAGACATCATTCATCTCGAGATCGTGACTACTCATCAAAGGACCGTCGTAGGTACCATTGATCCGATCTAGAATTTACTTCGATCTTTAGACACATGTTATAGTCTCACAATTCACTGAACTCAATTCAACATCTATGAGGAATCACATGCTAAAACGACTATGTATCAGTTATCTGTTATATTCAAAGATTATGTATCTGTTATCTTCTCGTGCAGTAAATTTTTGATTTTGTGTTTTGACTTGTGACAGAACAGAGCAGACAGAGTACTAGTAGTATCAATTTCTGACTTGTGGCACATGATGTAAGACAAGCCTTGTGTTGGCTTGAAGCACGTTCACAAACACTTTTATATATCATATAATAGGGTACCATACTTGTCTATTAGCTCCATCTAAAAGCACCGCATATTCTTATATGTACTAAATCTCCTGTAAGCCCCAAAAAATTATTTAAAAAACCATAATTAATAATCTTACATATATTATATTGTAGGATTAAGAAGATCATGGTTGCTTCTAAAGAGAGGTCTGCACGTAGTCTAGTTGCCGGCGAGATGAATAATTAAAAACAACTGCAGATACGCATCTAACGGCTACATTTTCATCGTTGAAACTCATTAGATTTCTCTCTTCCCAAAAGGAGTTTCACCATTTCTAATTTCTCTCATAAATCCTTCTCCTCGTCCTTCATTTTCTGCTTTCAAGTTTATGAATTTGGATCTTCGTATCCATCACACCATTTTTGCTTCTCAGGTAAATCTTTCTCTCTAGTAATTTGGGTCTAAGTTTGATGTTTTGATTCTTAATTAGAAAAATCTTTTAATTTGGTAAGTTTTTTTCCCCAATTCAGATCATAATTTGAAGAAAGCATTGTGTTTATATGCTTCATAAATCAATTGCAGAACAGAGCTATTGGAACGCTAAATGCTTTCATCAGAAGAGACAACAAACGGAAAAAAAGTCAACGAAAAATGTCACAATTGCTGACTTTACCGGTGAGTCGTCGCCGGGAGTAGAGTACTTTAAACTAAACAATCAGTCCCCAAAAAATGCAAGAAACTGTATTCCTTTTCACAGAGGAGAATCTAAACAACGGCCAATCCTCAGTTGTACGCAGCGGCGGATATAAACAAAGTTCTCGTCGAGTAGTCCCCACAACAAATTGCGAATCAACAGAATCAGCAGAGATTAGAATCGTAGAAAAAGTATTAAAAAACGGCGATCTTTATAACGGAGGTTTATCAGCTGGTGTTCCTCACGGTACAGGAAAATATCTATGGTCAGATGGTTGTATGTACGAAGGAGAATGGACACGTGGCAAAGCTAGCGGCAAAGGAAGATTCTCATGGCCATCAGGAGCAACTTACGAAGGTCAATTCAAAGAAGGTAGAATGGATGGTGAAGGAACATTTATAGGAATCGATGGAGATACTTACAGAGGTCATTGGCTATGGGGAAGAAAACATGGTTACGGTGAAAAACGTTACGCAAACGGCGACGTTTATCAAGGAAACTGGAAAGCTAATCTACAAGACGGTAATGGCCGTTATGTTTGGAATGACGGTAACGAATACATCGGAGAATGGAAAAACGGTGTTATCTCCGGTAAAGGAACAATGACATGGGCTAACGGAAACCGTTATGAAGGTTTATGGGAAAACGGAGCTCCAATGGGGAAAGGAGTTTTAAGTTGGAATGAAGAAAAAGCAAGTAATCAATTTAGTGGTTGGGGAAGATCAAAGAAGAAGAAAGATGGGAAAAATGATCAAGAAGAGATTCTTCATAAGCTTTCTTCTGTTCAAACAATGTCAAGAAACACAAATTTTCCTAGGATTTGTATTTCAGAGTTGGAGGAAAGTAATGGTTTGTCTGAAAACGTTGAAACGGGAGCAATGTTGAGTCCGTACACAAGTGAATCAGATACAGGAGATAACACAAGTGGATGTGGTGAATATGAATGGGTAAAGAGTCCATTGTTAATGGAGAATGGTCATCATGGTATGACTATGAGTTTACCGCAGAGTCCGAGATGGTTAGATGAAGGAGATGTTAAGAAACCTGGACATACTGTTACAGCTAGTCATAAGAACTATGAATTGATGTTGAATTTACAGCTTGGGATTAGATATTCTGTTGGGAAACATGCTTCTGTTTTGAGAGAACTTAGACAATGTGATTTTGATCCTAAAGATAAACAATGGACTAGGTTTCCTCCTGAAGGTTCTAAGTCTACTCCTCCTCATTTATCAGTTGAGTTCAAATGGAAAGACTATTGCCCTGTTGTCTTCAGGTAACCCTAAACCCTAAACTCTAAACCCTAAACCCTAAACTCTAAACTCTAAACTCTAGACTCTAAACTTGTAACTCATTTTTGTTGGTTAAAACAGGCATCTAAGGGAGTTATTTGCGATTGATACTGCGGATTACATGCTTGCGATCTGTGGAAATGAATCTTTACGAGAGTTTTCGTCGCCTGGAAAGAGTGGGAGTTCGTTTTATTTGACGCAAGATGAACGGTACATGATCAAAACAATGAAGAAATCTGAAATCAAGGTTTAGTTTTATTTCATTATTTTCTCCAAATTTCTTAACAAAACATGATCTAATGAGATTTTAACTGTTCTTAGGTGTTGGTTAAGATGCTTCCAAGCTACTATGACCATGTTACAAAGTACAAGAACTCATTGGTAACCAAGTTTTTTGGTGTGCACTGTGTAAAACCAGTAGGAGGCCAAAAGGTACAAACAAAGCTACATAAAACTTGTTAATTTTTACAAGAAGATGAAATTAAAAAACAGATTTTTTATGTTTTGCAGACTCGGTTTATTGTAATGGGGAATCTGTTTTGTTCGGAGTATCGAATACACAAACGGTTTGATCTAAAAGGTTCATCACATGGTCGAACTATTGACAAAGGAGAAGGCGAAATCGACGAAACTACAACACTTAAAGACTTAGATCTCAAATATGTTTTTCGACTTGAAAGCTCATGGTTTCATGCTTTTATAAACCAAATTGATATGGACTGTGAATTCCTTGAAGCTGAAAGAATCATGGATTACAGTCTCTTGATTGGCCTCCATTTTCGTGAAACCGGACTTCGTGACGACAATTCCTTAGGCATAGGTAACAAATCATTCATACTTATTGTTCCAAATTCTTTGAATTTTGTTACCTGATTCCTTCTGTTTTCAGCTCGAAGAGATCAAGAAGATAAATTGATGAGAGGCTATAATTCACTTCCTAACATGGATTGTGTTCCTCAAACTTGGTAAGTTCTTTAAACTATTGCACTATTTTAAATCCTGAACTAAAGAATTTTTAACCATTAAATGAGTTTTTAAATCTTGAATTTATAACCGGTTTTTTAAACCTTAATAATCAATTTTTTGTAACTAAAATTTCAAATTTAAATTTGAAATTATAGTATAACTCATCCAAATTGGATCAAATTCTGAGATTAAAGTTCAATTTTTTTTATGTCTAACTTAAATCAATCTCATTAGTTGGAATACAAATTTATTTTTGTGTTCAAAATTTAATTTTGCGTTAAAAAATTAATTTTGATTTAAAGATCCGGTTTTGTTTAGAAAACCCAGTTATCAAATTCATGACAATTGAGAGATTTTTTTCGCAAAACAAAAATAATTCAAAATCTAAAATATTATAATATTTTCTTTAAACCTATAGTTGTAATTATATAACTGAAATTAAAAGCTGACCGGTTTTGTTATGCACCGGGAAAAGTAGTAGTGGACCGTTGATAAGACTTGGGGAAAGTACACCGGCAAAAGCAGAGCAAGTGACGAGATTTGAAGACGAGAATTGTGAAGGAGAAGATAGTAATTTGGATAAGCAAAAGAGTACAAAGAAAGAAGTGGTGGAAGTTGTGTTATACTTTGGTATAATTGATATATTACAAGATTATGATATCACCAAAAAGTTAGAGCATGCGTATAAATCATTACATGTAGATCCAACTTCTATTTCAGCCGTTGATCCTAAGCTTTATTCTCGAAGGTTTAGAGATTTTATTAACAAGATTTTTATTGAAGATAAGTGATGAAGGAATTTGAGAGAGAAGAAGATGATGTTATGTACTCTGTTAAGGCTTTTGGGTTTTTTTTCTTTCTTTTTTTGTTTATGAATGTAAGAAAAAAAATGCTTGTAAGCCTTAGGCACATAAACACATTGCACAGTACCCCACAAATGTTGCTTCAATTAAGTGATTTTTTGTAGAGGTTGCTGGCTGCTTTGAGTGAAATTTTGGGTTTTTTTTTGACAATTTTACATCTTTTCAATATATATGTCTAAAGAATAAGTAAATTACTTAATCCAAATCAAGATTCAGTGTGCTTTATCACTTTAAGTACTTTAAATCCAGAACTCAGGGTTTTGGATCAATCTTTGAACCGGTTAAGCATTTCTTGATTATCTTTAACCAATCATAGAACAAAAAGACTACAAATTTGTATATTTTGATGCAATTTTGAAGCTTGGGGCACACAGTTTTGTGACTTACAAAAGAGAGTGAAAAATTCGAAACTCTAAACCAAGTCAATATAAACTGAAGAATTAAGAGGGTTGCACGTATGCTGTTCCAAGCCGGCTATAAAATTGAATAAATAAATGCAGTTTATAACTGTTGGATTCATTATGTAACTGAACAGTTTCCTTTCATTCTTCTCTCTTATTAAATTTATTTTTAGATTACATTTAATTATGATTATAGTTTGATTCACCAATCTCTCAACTTCAACTTTTGCATCTTTTCTTCAGGTAATTAATTATATCTGCTCTTTTTAATTTGTCTATGAAATTCGTTACTTTGTATATATATTTTTTTCATGAATAAATATAGGGTTTAAGGATGAGAATAATTGATGTTTTTTTTTGTAAAATCCTTTAAATAGCTTTACATATTTGTTAAAAAAGAAGACAAAACTGGCAATCTAAAAAAGTGAAAAAAGAGAGATACATATATAGAAAAGAAAGATAGAAGCAGACAATGGCTGAATAATAACAAGGCATTGGTCGTTATATCTGTTGAATAGTTCTTACATTAGAAACAATCGTTACATCAATAAAAAGTCAATTGGGTTCCCACGAAACGGTGGGGCCCATCGTGACCAGGTCATCTCCTTCTTTGATCATCTTTTCGTATTCAATATTTCTATCTTACAGAAACACAAACACACACAAGAAGTAGAAGAAAATGGGGAAGAGCTGGTTAACCTGTGTCACGGTGTCTTGTTTAACCCCCGGAAAGGACAAAACTCAACATCATCATCATCATCATCATGTTGGTGTTTCAAACTTTGTCTTTTTTGATATAAATCTTGATTTTTATGATTATTAATTCTTGTTTTTTGTTGTTGTTTTGTCAAGAAACCTGAGAAACAGAGGAAGAGATGGTTTGGGAAAAATAAGAGTACAGGTTCGATTGATTTCATTGTGGAGGAGAATTTACCTGTTGTTGATCCTTCCTCTTCTGTTACTCGTCCTCCACCTCCACCTCCGCCTCCTCCACCTCCTAGTCCTCCTCCTCCGCCGCCGCCGGAGATTCCTCCTCAGCCTTTATTGCCACCACCGTCTCCTCCTCCTCTTCCTTCAAGGCCTGTTCGTCCTCTTCCAGCGTCTGCCAGCAGTTCAGGCTATGGTGATTCTAAAGAAGACAAAACTAGACAAGCCCTGGTTCTTGCATCAGCTGTTGCAGCCGAAGCAGCTGTTGTGGCTGCTCATGCTGCTGCTGAGGTTATGCGTCTCACAACCTCAACACATCCTGTAGGGAAATCAAAAGAGGAAACCGCAGCAATTAAGATCCAAAATGCATACAGAGGATACAAGGTATATTTTGAATTAGTTTTGAGTTGGAGATTATCTAGTTTAGTAACGTATTAGGGATTTTTCAGGCGAGACGTGCTCTACGTGTGCTACGAGGAATGTCTAGACTTAAATCATTGTTGCAAGGAACATATGTGAAAAGACAAATGACGACAATGCTAAGCTCTATGCAAACGCTTACACGTTTACAAGCACAGATTCAAGAGAGGAGGAATCGGTTATCTGAAGAGAACAAAGTTCGTCACAGGCTGCTCCAGCACAAGCATCAACAGAAAGAACAACACCAGATGACTCAGAATTATGTAATCTCTGCACCCTAGTTTAGCAATACCTTGGGAAGGAAAATACTGATATGAATCTAACCTTGTTGCAGACTCTTGCCGGAGATTTTGATTCCAGTAATAAATCAAAGGAACAGATCCAAGCACGGCGGTCTCATCTAAAAGAAGCTTCTGTGAGACGAGAGAGGGCTTTGGCTTATGCTTACAGTCATCAGGTATATATACATACTTAAAACTTTTCTAAGACGAAAAAATTTCTGAGCTTATTAGCTGATCATATTCATACCTGTTATGTTGGAAAATGAACCAGCAAACGTGGAGACATTCTTCAAAACTTCCACATCAGACACTAATGGACGCAAACACACCACATTGGGGCTGGAGTTGGTTGGAGCGGTGGATGGCTTCTCGTCCATGGGATTCTGAATCCAAAACTCCCTACAACGACGATCAAGCCTCAGTCAAGAGCTCTGTTAAACGTAAAACCATCATCAAGACTACTTCTCCTGCTAAACCTAAAACACTAAAATCAGCAAGCCAAGGTGCTGTCCAATGGCCCATAAACAATGATTCCAAGAGCATTAAGAGTGAGGTAACTAACCGCAGACACAGCATCGGTGGTGCATCATCGAATGATGAGAGCGTTGGTAGCTCAGCGTCACGGAGAAATTCTTTTGATAACACGCAAGCTGTGAAATCCAAAGTTAGTGTGGGAGCAAAAGGTAACTTGAGCTTGCAAAAAAAGACAGTTGTGTCTGATAAAAAGAAACCGCCACAACCAACGGTGGTATTGCCAAAGAAGAGGCTTACCTCATCTACTTCTCTTGGGGCAACAAAAAAGATGACAGAACTGAACAAAGCAACAGATGCTGCAATTGGTGAGAAAAAGAGAAGAAATATTGGAGGTAGTAATAGCCTAAAGTTATAACCTCTTCTAGACCAAAAAGCTTCTTTGGTGATTTAGCATCTCAAATCCGAGATTTGTTTTCTGGTGAACGAAAATTCAAAAGATAAAGAATCAAGAAAAGAGAAAAAAACAAAAACAAAGAGTGTATTTTTTGGAGTACTGATTGCGTTTGTTCGCTTACTGTTTGTATAAAGACTACATGTTTCAGAGTGATTTTTACCTCATAGATTAGCTTCTTTGCCAATACCAAGATTGAAGTCCAGCAAAAACTGTCAAACTAAGAGGAAATTATTGATCTTGGAAAATCTCTATTCAAATAGACATTTAGTCGAACAGTTGGTAGGCATTGTTTATCATCCTCAAGTCTTCTTTTGATCAATATTATTTAATTCTTCTCAGTACTTTTTCACTATCTTCACTTCCTCTTCCCATTGGATTCATCTAATCTCAATCATCTTCCCTATCGAAGCATCATTGAATCATCGTTTCCCCTTTGCTGAAGCTTGTTGCTCTGTTTATTCTCTAAACGAACCATTGCCTAAACAAACGGTTCACTTCGCTCTCTGTTTTTTTCACATCTTTAACGCTCTCTTCTCTGATTCTTTTTCCATTACTGTGTTAACCTTTGGCCGAATTCGATCTCAATTGATTGGCACTGTTGTTGATGGGAACAGATTAGTCAGTGTGCAGCCGTGTATTCGCCGAAATTAAGAATGGCGGATAAAGCTACTAATCCGAACAAAAACCGAGTTTCACCTGAATCTCTACTAGTCTTCGTTTTCGATAAATTTTTAGTGCATTCTCAAAAGTTCGATCGAAGTTTGCGCCAAAGTGTTCGAGCGAATTCCAATTCGTCTTCTATCAATCATCGGAAGAAGAGTAATGGTCAACGGGAAATCACGAATTCAGATGCGTTTGCAAAACTTGGAAGCTTTACTTCTACATCTAATGACAAAGCTCCTTTAATCGATTCTCCTCAACCTCAACCTAATGTCGTCAATACTCTTGAGTCTCCATCTAATGATGAAACTTCCGGAGAGGTCATCGCTTATGTTCATTTGCAGAATTCGGCGAACTCGTTGTCTTCCGATCAAATCCAAGACGATACTCGGTGAGGACTACGACATTGTAGATACTCCTTTGAAAAAAAACCCTTTCTCGTCAGTTCTTCAATTAGGTTACAAATCAGATGATTTGTGGCATCATGTAGGATTAGAAGGTTCAAATCTGTAACTCTTGGTCCAAGAGTGGGATTAGATGTTGGATATCTTCTTAAATCTGCACTAGCCGGAGGAATTTCATGCGCGTTCTCCGCTTTTCTTATGCACCCTGTGGACACTGTCAAGGTAAATCTCATCTTATACACTGTTTTTCTCTGTGTTCTGCTCATCCATGGTACTCACCATTGCTAGAATAATCCGAAAGCTTTAGTACTTACGATATTGTTCTCTAACTCCATATTTACTCTTCTATCATAAGACACAAGTTCAAGCATCAACAACATTGTCATTTCTTGAAATACTGACAAAGATTCCAGAGATTGGTACTCGAGGTTTATACAAAGGATCTATTCCTGCCGTTGTTGGTCAATTTGCTAGGTTAATCTCCTTAACTCTGCATTACACTTTGGTTTGCTTATAAGAATCATCATCTGATCTCTGTTGTTCAATTTACAGCCATGCTTTACGAACTAGTATATATGAAGCAAGTAAATTAGCATTACCAGTCGTTGCTCCTGCTCTCTTAGACATCCAGGTTAGTAAAACTCTCTCTTATACATACCTCATGCTGCATAATCTTTCATCCTCTGCTAGCTTTTGCTTCTTACTTTGTGTTTTCTTGGTGAATCTTTACTCTGCAGGTTCAATCAATCGCATCTTTTCTAGGCACAGTTTTAGGTACAACAATAAGAATACCATCAGAGGTGTTGAAACAACGGTTACAAGCCAACCTATTTGATAACATAGTGGAAGCTTCAGTTTCAACTTGGCATCAAGATGGGCTCAAGGGACTATTTCGTGGAACCGGGATTACTCTTATGCGTGAGGTTCCATTCTACGTTGCTGGTATGGGACTTTACAGTGAATCAAAGAAGGTATAAATCTAAACAAGTTTCTCTTCATTCACATAAGAACAATTACACGTTTATTGGATTCTTGGATTTTGAGTTTTGAAAGGTAGTGGAGAGACAATTAAAGAGAGAGCTGAAGCCATGGGAGACTATTGTTGTAGGAGCTTTGTCTGGTGGCTTCACGGCTGTTCTAACGACACCGTTTGATGTGATAAAAACTAGAATGATGACGGCTCCACAAGGTGTTGATTTATCAATGTGGATGGCTGCTTATTCCATTTTCACCAATGAAGGTCTTCTTGCTTTTTACAAAGGAGCAGTTCCAAGATTCTTCTGGACTGCTCCTCTAGGAGCTCTTAACTTAGCTGCCTATGACCTTCTTCAAAAAGCTATGATCATTTCTAAGTAAATTCTCAACCCAGGTTCGACCACTCGTCAAGCCTGCACATATTTTTTTTTCACTTTATAATAACTATCTTGTTTTTCATCTTTCATTTTTATTATATATTTTTTTAACTCACATATATACCATTTTTATTTTTATAATAACATTTAGCAATTGGAATATAATAAATAATAAAGGCCTCCTTAGTCCTTAGACCATGATTATTGCAGACACCAAAGTATACTAAAAACACTATTTGGGTCTTAATTATTGTAAAAAAATCATAAATTAGACCTTTTCTTTGTGTGTTCTTAATTTTATAAGACCAAAAAATAAAAAATAAAATAAAAAGGTAAATTTTAGATCTATTATATTGTTCTCCAATGGGGATGCCCTTATAGGCTCTTTTAGCCTAATTTCTTATTTTCTCAAAGATAAGAGTTTTATTCGTGATAAGCCTTCTCTTTCTAATTAAATTTAAAGTCATTTTTCGTTAAAAAAAAAGAGTTTTATTGGTGGGTGGCATTCAATACGCAGAGAAAAACAATCATTTGAGCTAAATTTTGATAATATTTAAATTATTTAGCCATTTAGATCACACATAACTCGAATTTAGATCTGCAATAACTTTGGTTTTGTTATGTAAATGTTCTTCAAGATATATTGAATTTCGTTTTTTTCAACGATCGATGTAATATACAATTTTTTGTTTTTTGCATAGAGTGATATACAACTTGGACTAGAATATGCATAGATTTAATTAATATTCACTTACTAATAGTTTAAACATACGTATTTTTAGATTTATATTTAATAAAAAAAATATGAATATTTTTTATAGTTTCAATTAAAATTATTTGTGGAACAAAGTTCGGTCCGTTGTTAACGTTATAATTTTCAAAAAATTGATAAGTGCCTAAAAAAAACAACACAGTTTTTATTTTCGAGCGGAGCCTCCGATAATGACAGACCGACCCTCATCCCGTTTGGTGTCAAGTTTGTTCATGAACTACAGTAGAACTACTAAAAAGTTCATCCATATCTTCAAGATTTATCCCTCGTGTCTCCGGCAAAAATTTGAAAATTAATAAGCACGCCACTAACGATAACCCTCCGAACAAACAAAACGTTCCTCCAAAAGTAAACGCCTTTGATAATGAAAGAAACGACATACTAATCACACTACTCATCACTCCATTCACTATCAACGCCATACTCGTCCCTTGTGATCTCAATTTCGATGGCAATATCTCCAAACAATAAACCGATGTTACCGGACCTGCACCAATCGCAAACAACGCTATATACATCATCACCATTGCTATGATAAGTGTTTTTGCCCATTTTATCTTTTCTTCTCCATCACCTTCGAGCATAACTATTAGAACAATTCCCAATGTGATTAGAGACGCTACCATTCCTCCGAAGCTACTTAGTAGCAAAGGTCGTCTACCTATTCGGTCGAGGAGGTAAGTGGCTACTAATATAACCAATGTCTCCACGACTCCTATTGCCACTGTTCCTAGAAGTTGTTGGTTAGCTGTTTCGAGACCAGCGATTTCAAAAATGCGAGGTGAGTAGAGACGAACTGCTTCTATTCCTGATGCTTGCTGGAAAAAATTGAGTCCGATGACTATGATCACAATACGACGAACAGAAGGCGTCGGATGGATGAGAAGTTCTTTCCAAACTCCTACACCATGACTGTTATTCCAAGACACCTAGAGTTGAAAATTAGATGATAATCAAAATTTTGCAAAGAGAAGCGAAATTCAAAAAGATCTCCATAGTTCGCAAAATTTGTAGTACCTCAACAATGTCTTCGTTATTATCGGCAGAAATTCCAACGTCTGTTTTTATTTCTTCGAGGCGAAGAGCTGATTCAGCTAATGACTTAGATGTTTTGTCGAGAACTAGTTTGGCATCGCTTAGACGACCTTGTATAACAAGCCACCTTGGAGATTCTGGCATCCATAAGACGCTGATTGCGAGGAATATGGAAGGTATGGCTCCAATCCCAAGCATAAATCGCCATCCCAAATTGAAAGGAAGCCACGAGAAGGCGTAGCTTGATACATAACCAACCAAAGTACCCACACTAACGAACACCTGTACACGTCACCATATTGGGTAAACCGGAAGTTTTGTGAGGTTGGTATGCAAATTTATATCTATAAAGTATTAAAAAAAATAATATATACATCTAAAAACTCATTTATTACTTAATAAAATCACTAATAAAAAGTAATAATTCAAAAAAATATACTAAGAAATTATCAATTAAAACGTAAACCAACTTTTATAAAACAAAATTTAAAGTTAAACAAATGAGGGAGTATTTCGCTACGTTAGTTTTTCATGGACCTAGAGGCACCCAAAACAGATTTCATTTTGATATTGGTTTTTTTCTCCATGTTCAATTTTTCTCCATTTATCAAAAAATACGTTAAAAAACTCTTTTTTTTTTTGTTACGGTGATTCTAAAGAGACAAAGACTAAACTAAATAAAAATATACCTCAGGAATGGAAGTGAAAAAGCCACGAGAACAAGTGGGAGAGACTTCAGCTGCGTAGACAGGAGCAATCACGAGAGCACAACCAACACCAATTCCGGCGATGAACCTCCCAAACATGAGGAAGGGGTAGTTAGTAGCGAACCCCATTAGAAGTGATCCAGCCAAGAGTACAACTCCGCACAAGAGTATAGTGTATCTCCGACCAATCCAATCGGAGATTCTCCCAGCAAAGAGAGAGCCCACAAGCGAGTAGATACTAAAGATTCCAGCAAGCACCTCGATTTTAGAATCATTTATGTGCAAATCTATTTGTATGTAAATCATTGCTCCACTCATAACTCCTGTATCTACAATTATCTCGAAAAAAACAGCAAAATAAATTTTCACTTATGCTTAACATTGTTTTAAGATCTTTTACAATTTTTGTTATAATTTTGTTTAAACAAAAATATAAATATTTAAAGCAAAATATAATGTTCAAATGTAGTAAACACAGAAACGGCCTTTAGCATATGGGGGTAGCCGATTGTCTCGTGTCCAAAACTTTTTTTTTTTGGGTTATGTTTAATAAAAAAAACTGAATATGTTTTATAATTTCAATTAAAATTGTTTTGTTGAACCAGGATCGCTCCATTGCTAACGATAGAATTTTTAGAAATTAATCGGTTACTAAAAAAGATAATTTTTTTTTATTTTCGACTAGAATCTACAATAACCAAAACAAAAACTTGAGTAAACGGAAACTAACCGTAACCGACGAGGATAGAGGTGATGGATGCTAACATTACACATGCAAATGCATATCTTTTCCGCTTATGAACCAACGGGTCCAATTCCAACACTTGTTCCGACACTTGTTCTGGGACTTGTTCCGGCACTTGTTCCGACACTTGTTGTTTTGGGACTCGTTCCGGCCGCGAAGACACAAGAAATGTGTATTGGCGTTCCAGCATATTACCCGTCATGTTTAAAGAGTTGTAAACAAAGATCGATTGAGAGTCGTAAGGATTTGAGTATAGCACAACAAAGAGTTGACTTCCTCCTAAGTTGTGCCTCAAGAAAACTATTGACTTCCTTACATCTAAATGTTGATTACCCAAACTAGTTAAGGAGTCGTGGTTTCATTATTTAACAAAAAAGAAAGACTTACTATATATAGTCATTATTATATTAAACCAAAAAGAGGACCACAAGGGAAATAAATATACGGATTGCTTAAAAGTAATTTCGGAAAATACTCAAATTTTGCTATATATTTGTTTTATTTTAACTTGTAGGATCACAAAATAAATTAACTAAACTAAACTAAGCTAAACTAAATGAATTAAAAAAATGAATAATAGACATTATAAAACATATTAATTATAGTAATAATTTTATAGTTAAAGCTATAGATTTTTTAAATTTTGATTTTGTAGTTTTGATTGTTTTCATGTCATATAGGATACTTAACAGAAGAAATAAATAAATAATTAGAGATACTGAGTTTTGAGGAGAAAAAAATACTAGTAAGTTAAATTATGTCTTGCCTAAACAGTTTTTAATACGGTCATTATTATTTAAAGTTAAATTTATATTAAAAAAATGCTAGCATGATAATATAATACCATATATTTTATTACTTAGTTAAACAATTCTCCTTTGTTTTGTGTTTTTTAATATAAAATTCCATGAGTTAGAATCCAAAAATATCGAAGCATAAAATGCATCGGCCATATTATAATATATAGTGCTGTAAATGAAATTTAGAATTAATTTAAATATTTTAACATTATTAAAAATTAATTATATATGTAAATGTGAAAACTATATGGTGTCCACGATTTTACTTCGAATTAAATCCAAGTTTTTGACAAAGCTTAGCTAGGATGCTCTTTAGTCGTAATAATTAACGTGTGTTATATTTTTTATACTAATGTTTATTTTATATTTTAATACCACTAAGAAATAAGAATACGTTAATATCTAAAATAATTTGCTTAGATAAATGCAAAGAATCTTGGGTGATGTAATCCACCTCATAATTTATTAAATAATAGTAAAAAATTTACATAACACCTCAGAAGGTTGCTCACGATTTTGTTAGTTGCTAATAAATGTCAACGATTTTGTTATACTTAATTCATGTGATTAGTGCCAATTTTTAGGGATCATTGACTGTATTCACTATTTTATTATTCCCGACTTAAAATAAAAAAAAAACTTCACATTTATTTTAACGATATGTAGTTGACAATGAACCAATTATTTTAAAATTTTCCTTCATTTATATCGTTCGAAATATATTAATAATCTAGTAATTATAACAATAAAATAAATACAACTTCAACAATAGATTCCCATAAAATATTGTTGTAGACTAAACGAGACTAAACGAGATCCAAACGATAAAATTTATTAAAATAATTTGATTAATATTCTTAAACATTGTAATAAAATAGCGTTAATTGTAATACAATATAACTTAAGGCCCAAATTAAAAGCAACTATAACGAACTTAAGGCCCAAAATTCTAATGATCATTTCAAAATCAAATACTCAGCCCAAGTTCGACTACTCATAAAACCAACAGAGATCTCTTTTTTTACCTTTATAATATTAATATCTGCCAATTTTTTTATATTTAAAAAATTGGTCCTGTAAAGTAAAAGTATGTGTAAAATTGTGAGGAAATGAATAAATAATAATAATATGGTGAGAAATAATTGTGAGAATAATATAAGGGGTTCCCTTTTATGTTTAGGTTGTTTTAGCTTAATTTTCTCACTTTTTGAAGTACAAAGATAAAGAGTTAGATTGGTGGGTCGCATTTAATGAGCATGTAGAAAACAATTATAGCTTAGCGATATGGTTTCTTAAAGTACTTTGTCTTTTATACCTATTTATATTATTTATATTATTACCAAAATAATTGTACCTTATATTGTGTGTAGGGTTATCTAGTTAGCCACCTCGGTTAGGTTCGAACCAAGCTAGACTCTGGACCAGATATAGATATAGATGGGGCTAATTCATCAACATCGTTTTATTCTTCAACTATATTCATTTAATTGCTCACCAGACATTTCTTGTTATTTTTTAGTTAACATTTCAGAGAGTTTTTTATTTTAAATTTAATATTCACATCTGCTTTTCGGCTATTTCTATTAAATTAATGTCCTAAGAAACTTATAAAATATTAATTAATTCCATCAAATCACCATATCGTTCATGTGCAGAATCTATAGTATCAAATATCAAATATCAAATATCAAAATCTTATTTACCAAACTTTTTTTATTATTCATTTTGGCATGAAGTTCAATTCTGTTTTTTTCTTCCATCATTGTTCTTGTCTGGACATAAGTTCATTTGGAAGAAAGCATTTGGACCTATTAAAAGAAAAATACACTTTTAATTATACTCATTTTTTCTAAATTTTTTCACCGAATTCAATACTTAATTATTCAAATGTATAATTCTAAACCTTACAATAAACAACCTATCAAAACACCAAATTAAAAAAAATACTAATTATAAAAAGAATCACTTGTGAAATTGAGCCGGAAAAGTAGCGCAGCAACATCAACACCGTAAGGACTAGCAGTCCACCGTTGCCGGTGGACTCGTCGCACCAGATCGGCGGCGAGCAAGAAGACAAATTACGATTTACGACCGTTATTAATGAATTGATTTCTTTTTAATATTTTATTAAAATTCAATGGATTAATCAATCATTACAACAACTTTTTTTATAATTCCGTCACGGTTTGTTTTTAATAATTTATATACTATTAACGTTAATTTTGTAACAACATTATTATTATATAGAATTAAATAATTTGATATCCGTAAGGTGATGTTTGTTTGGTTGTTTTTTAACCTTCATTAAATAGGCACGTGATCTGAAGAGAGCCACATGGTCTCAACTTCTTCATGTACAACCGGTTTTCCACGTGATTCTCCGGCTCCACCCTCTGCCTCCAAACGCACACATCACCAACATTAACCATATAAATACAATTTTTACTTTCACTAATAAGAAAACCAATTAATCGGGGAAAAAAAAAAAAAACCAATTAATTTAATTAATTTTTATTATTAGTGCTTAATTAAACGATTACATTCACTAATAAGAAAAAGAGAATCTTGAAATTAGATTCTGATTAGATTCTTGAATTCATGGATCTTTCAAATACACTGAAAATTGAAAAGAAATTCGTTGAAAGAGTGTAAAGTAAAATTGAGAGAGGGTAAAGAATGACGAAAATAGCCTTGAGGGGAGTTATTGAGATGGGGCATCTGTGAAACGGCCTTTCTTCTGTGTGTATTACAGAGAGACAATGACTCGAACGATTGGCAGTGAAAGCGACTTCCTTTATTCACTGCCATTTACATGTTCTTCATTGATGACCGGTTTACCCCTTTGAGAAGACGAGAGAGAAACACTGCAAAGGACATCATCTCTATCTCTATCTCTCTCTTCTGCAAACCTTGCAGAGAGTGTGGCAGAGAAAAGAAAGATGATGGGTTTTTAACTTTATCCTTCAAATAATTCTCCTCTTTCTCTCTCTCTCACACAGTCCCTACAGTTGTACAAATTTCTTTCTTTTTTACATATTTATGTGTTTTCCTCTCTCTTCTTCTCAGCACTCAATGTAACCACTGTAAACCGCGCCAGAGCGATGTGATGGAACGATAAAAATTAAAATCCCTAAATATCAATTTCTATGCTTTTTATCGGTGAAAGTTAAAAATTTTTTTTATCACTTTCTGAATCATAAGAGTAAATTCATATGTCGGCTCACTCCTCTACTGTCTTCTTCTGCTTCTTCTTTCTCCTCTGTTTCGTCTTCTTCATGGAGAGTTAGTTAGCTTAGTTAGTGTTTTCGGTAAGCAAGAGCAAGACGCTGTCGTTTTGCATACACGCATGTGGAAATGGCTGTGTTTGGCAAGATCACCTCCATTTTGTTCTCCGGAGAAGTTGCTCTTCTAATTTTTCTCATCTGTTTAAGCTTCGGAAGTAGTGTAAATTCAGATGACGGTAAGTTAGTTAGACTGGTGCATGGTTCTTGGCTTTCCTCTTTGAGTTTCTGAGAACAGAAGTTGAAATTCTGGTGAAAGCTCGAAGATTTCACCTCTAGGTTGAGAAATTCTATGAATTTTTGTTGCGACGAAGCCAAATTTCAGTTAATAGTCACTGTCATTTTCGCCGTGTGGTTAATTTTGAAGTGAACGAAACAAAAATCAGATATTTTTATGATTTTGTGATGAGAATGAGATCTGGGGACTTGTTATGTTTTCTTCTTTGTATTTGTTTTTGACTTCTTAGGTCTTCTTCTACCTAACTGAATAAATTAGGGTTTGAGTTTTGTTTTCTTGGAAGTTGAATTTTGAACAACTTTTATTTCGCTAGAACTGACAAATGTTCTTTTTTTAATAAAATATCCTTAAAAAGGCGGAACCTTGCTGGAGATTAAGAAGTCATTCAAAGATGTGAACAATGTTCTCTATGACTGGACAGATTCACCTTCTGCGGACTACTGTGTCTGGAGAGGTGTGATTTGTGATAATGTAACCTTCAATGTCGTTGCTCTGTAAGTTCAATTTCATCCTTTGCGGTGTTAGGGTTTGATGGGTTTTTGGTGAAAAAGTTGTTATTTGTAGTGTCTTGTAAAGTTTTACTTATTGGGATTTTTTCCATGTCCTGTAGCAATTTGTCAGATTTGAATCTTGATGGAGAAATCTCACCAGCCGTTGGAAATCTCAAGAGTCTCCTTTCTATGTATTGTTTCTTTAATCACTGTAGCCATGAAAGAAAGAAAGTTTCTACCTTTTTTGTACTCGCTAATATGACTGTTTACTGATTTTCTTTTGTTTCTGATTCTCTGGTGTAGTGATCTTCGAGGTAATCGCTTATCTGGGCAAATCCCTGATGAGATTGGTGACTGTTCTTCTTTACAAAACTTGTAAGAATCCTTGCTTACCCCAATTCTGCTGCTACTGTTTACAGCCAATAGTTTTGTGATCTAATGTGATGTGTTCATTTTGTTCATTCAGGGACCTGTCGTTCAATGAATTAAGTGGTGATATACCGTTTTCAATTTCGAAATTGAAACAGCTTGAAGAGCTGTAAGTAGTAGTGTAATCCTGCAACTGATCTTCGTCTTTGACATCAAGGTTTTTTCCTTCCTGATTTAAGTTGCTATGTTGAATATAAATTTACTTTTTCAGGATTTTGAAGAACAATCAATTGATAGGACCGATTCCTTCTACGTTGTCCCAGATTCCAAACTTGAAAATTCTGTATGTTGCTCTATTACTTGCATCTCTGTAATTTTAAGTTGTAGATGAGATCAGAGCGTGAAATTCCTGTTGGCTATGACAATTTCAGGGACTTGGCACAGAATAAACTCAGTGGTGAAATACCAAGACTTATATACTGGAATGAAGTTCTACAGTATCTGTAAGTGCACGTATTTTGAAATCTTAATTCGAAAAAACCTTGCTGACCATTGTTGTCATGGTCTCTGATGAGCAGTGGATTGCGTGGTAACAACTTGGTGGGTAATATCTCTCCAGATTTGTGTCAGCTGACTGGTCTATGGTACTTGTAAGTTGATGAATATTTCCCTCTCCATCTCACTATTTGATGATTTCATTTTTCTTATGTGATTTCTCAGCCTTTGTTTTTGTGTATTCAATCAGTGATGTGAGGAACAACAGTTTGACGGGTAATATCCCGGATACTATAGGAAACTGCACTGCTTTCCAAGTTCTGTAAGTGTCTGTCTCTCTTACTTCTAGCTGCCTTTACTACAGTTTTGTTTGTGGAAGAATTCCTTGTAATTGATTTGATTTTTAACCCAGGGACTTGTCCTACAATCAGCTAACTGGTGAGATCCCATTCGATATCGGTTTTCTGCAAGTAGCCACATTGTTAGTACTCTCCCTTGTGTTGTTTCCTTATTGTCTCAATCAGTGTAAATCTTTTGCCTTTAAAGTTATCATATTGTCATCTTAGATCATTACAAGGGAATCAGCTTTCTGGGAAGATACCATCAGTGATCGGTCTTATGCAAGCGCTTGCAGTGTTGTAAGTACTCTTCTTCTAATCAACACAACTTATGAAGCATAATTTAGCATTTACATGCACTTAAAGATTCCATTTTTGTTACAGAGATCTAAGTGGGAACTTGCTGAGTGGACCTATCCCTCCCATTCTAGGAAATCTCACTTTTACAGAGAAATTGTAATGCTTTACCTTTATACTTTCTCTTTAATCAAAACGGGAAACTTATGTTTTGGTGGATCTAAATGCTTTGCTCTATCTCTAGGTATTTGCACAGTAATAAGCTGACTGGTTCAATTCCACCTGAGCTTGGAAACATGTCAAGACTGCATTATCTGTACGACTAACTTTTTATTCACTTCTCTTTTACTGTCTGGTTATTAGGTTCTTTGATTTACTATGAACTTGTGTACTCTATTTTGCAGGGAGCTCAATGGTAATCATCTTTCAGGTCATATACCACCAGAACTTGGGAAGCTTACTGACTTGTTTGATCTGTAAGTAACACTCCATGGTCAACATTTTTGATGTTTTGACATTTCTCTGAGCTAAGATGTTGATGTTCTATTTATGTATATAGGAATGTAGCCAACAATGATCTAGAAGGACCTATACCTGACAATCTGAGTTCTTGCACAAACCTTAACAGCTTGTACATATCTCTTTCTTCTACATCTCTATTTTTCATCTTCAAATTTGGATGTCAAGATTGTTACATCTTTGTGATATTGGATCTCTTAAATTGTAACTGCAGAAATGTTCATGGGAATAAGTTCAGTGGAACCATACCTCGACGATTTCAAAAGCTAGAGAGCATGACTTATCTGTAAGTAATGGTGTCTCGTTTCCTTAAAGTGAGACTACTTTTACTCTCTGATAACTTTTGGTTTTTGGATGTTAAAAAACTGCTGCTTACTGACTTTTGGGTGTTTTTCCTTTCAGTAATCTCTCCAATAACAACATCAGGGGACCAATTCCAGTAGAGTTATCTCGTATCGGTAACTTAGATACATTGTAAGCAATTCTTCTGGTGTATTTTAGTGAAGTATAACCCTTCATGTGTGCCTTCTCCTACGGCTATTTAATTCTCTGTAATTTTTTTAGGGATCTTTCCAACAACAAGATAAATGGCATCATTCCTGCTTCCCTTGGTGATCTTGAGCATCTTCTAAAGATGTGAGTATTAACACCTCCACTTTCTTGTGTTCTTGAGGAAAAGTTGGTGAAATCTGACATTGTTGTTATAGGAACTTGAGCAGAAACCATATAACAGGTGTAATTCCAGCTGACTTTGGAAATCTAAGAAGCATCATGGAGATGTAAGATGTATTTTCATTTGTTATGTTACAGTTTCCCTTAATTCACGTTTACTAAATCTTAATTGGTTTGCTTCAAAATTTTGCTTGCAGAGATCTTTCAAATAATGACATCTCAGGTGTAATTCCACAAGAGCTTAACCAACTACAAAATATGTTCTTGCTGTAAGCAATCCTCCTCTCACTAACTATACAATATGTGACCATGTGGTGCAAAATCAGATATTGGTAGGCGATGTATCTTATGTTTTGTTTCTTAAAAATACAGGAGATTGGAAAACAATAACTTGACGGGTGGTGTGAATTCATTAGCCAATTGTCTCAGTCTTAATGTTGTGTGAGTAAACACCACTGCTTCTGAAACTCTTTTTTGGTCTTTACTTATGAATTTTATGCAAAGTATTTGACAATGGAATCTGTAATTTATATAGGAATGTATCTTACAACAACTTAGTCGGTGATATTCCTAAGAACAATAACTTCTCAAGATTTTCACCTGACAGGTACTGCAGTTTAATTGAGAGCTTTGATACTCTGTTTTGTTTCATTGGACTATCTTTGTAACTTGCTTTGTTTCTTGTAAAGCTTCATTGGGAATCCTGGTCTTTGTGGTAGTTGGTTAAACTCACCCTGTCATGTTCCTCGTCCAGCTGTACGAGGTTAGTATCCTCTCTTGTATTGAGACATAAGATAACGGAATCTTCATTAATCGACATCATCTTTTTGTCTGCAGTGTCAATCTCTAGAGCAGCTATTCTTGGGATCACTATTGGGGTACTTGTGATCCTTCTTATGGTCCTAATAGCAGCTTGCAGACCACATAAACCTCCTCCATTTCTCGATGGATCACTCGACAAGCCAGGTAACCTCCTAAATCCTTTTTGAACATCTTTTCCACCATTATATAATCTGATTACTGATCTTGAAACACATCAGTTACTTATTCAACTCCGAAGCTCGTTATCCTCCACATGAATATGGCCCTACACGTTTACGAGGATATCATGAGAATGACAGAGAATCTAAGTGAGAAATACATCATCGGTCACGGAGCATCAAGCACAGTTTACAAGTGTGTTCTCAAGAACTGTAAACCAGTTGCAATCAAAAGGCTTTACTCTCATAATCCACAGTCAATGAAACAATTCGAAACTGAATTAGAAATGCTTAGTAGCATCAAACACAGAAATCTCGTGAGTCTCCAAGGCTATTCACTTTCTCCTTCAGGTAGTCTTCTCTTCTATGACTACATGGATAATGGCAGCCTCTGGGATCTTCTTCACGGTAAGTCTTTTAGTTCTTGAGATGATACTAAACCACATTAGAAACATCAAGCTATACTTAGATTTTGATTCTGTTTTTGTAAAGGTCCTACGAAGAAGAAAACACTGGACTGGGACACACGGCTTAAGATAGCATATGGAGCAGCACAAGGACTAGCTTATCTACACCATGATTGTAGTCCAAGGATCATACACAGAGACGTGAAATCCTCGAATATTCTTCTAGATAAAGACTTGGAAGCTCATTTAACAGATTTTGGAATTGCGAAAAACTTATGTGTGTCCAAAACCCATACTTCAACTTACATAATGGGGACGATTGGTTACATAGACCCTGAATATGCACGCACTTCCCGTCTCACAGAGAAATCCGATGTCTACAGCTATGGAATCGTACTTCTCGAGCTTTTAACCAGAAGAAAAGCAGTTGATGACGAATCTAATCTCCATCATCTGGTTTGTTTTCTTCACATTCTTCTGAATCAAAATCCTTTGAAAATTACTGATGTTTATCTCATTTTGAATTCAGATCATGTCAAAGACGGGAAACAACGCAGTAATGGAAATGGCGGATCCTGATATCACATCATCGTGTAAAGATCTAGCAATGGTGAAGAAGGTTTTCCAACTTGCGCTCTTATGCACCAAAAGACAACCAAGCGAACGGCCAACGATGCACCAGGTGACACGTGTCCTAGGCAGTTTCATGTTACCTGAACAACCAGCTGCATCGAGTGTTGTGGTGGCGACCTCAGCGTTGCCTGGTTCGTGCTATGTTGATGAATACGCTAATCTCAAGACTCCTCATTCTGTAAACTGTTCTTCGATGAGCGCTTCAGACGCGCAGCTCTTTCTTCGATTTGGAGAAGTTATCTCTCAGAATAGTGAATGAATTTAGGGCAGTGTTGGATTATTGTACTTTTTAGGAACAGATTCTAAAACGGTGTCGTTTTTGTTCTTACTAAGGTTCTTTAGAAATTAATGTTTTGTGTAAAGATTATGCACTGCGTTAACAGTTATTAGTCTATTTGTGTGAATATATGACCTTTTATTTTTCTGGTGATTGTATTTAATTTAATTTACATTTCAACTAATGAAATCGGTTGTCATTTATGCTACAAGAAAAAAAAATTAATTGAAGGGTTGTCATTTATGCTACAAGAAAAAAAATTAATTGAAGTTAATTTGTATTTCAATTAATGAAATCGGTTGTGATTTATGCGTAAAAAAAGGTAATTGAAGTTTTAGTTGACTTTTTTAAATATAGTGAGTTAATGTTTATGATATTAGTGGTAAATCTAACCGATTGAAGCTGACAAAAACAATATAAAGTTGTGTTAGACATATTTATTATGAACCCAAAAAAAAATTAATTGAAGTGAATTTGTATTTCAATTAATATAATCGGTTGTGATTTATGCGACAGAAAAAAAAAAGTAATTGAAGTTTTAATTTTATTGACAAACGACTTTTTCAAATATAGTGAGTTAACGTTTATGATATTAGTGGTAAATCCGAGTGAACTGAAGCTGACAAAAACAATATAAAGTTGTACAAGACATATTTATTATGAAACAAGAAAAAAACACTAATTGAAGTTAATTTGCATTTCAATTAATGGAACCGGTTGCGATTTATGCGACAAAAAAAATCTAATTGAAGTTTTAATTTTACCGACAAACAAGTTTTTTAAATATAGTGAGTTAATGTTTATTAATGGTACATCCGACCCAACTGAAAGTGACACAATATAAAGTTGTACGAGACAAATTTGTTATGAAATAAGACGATAAAAATATACCGAATTTAGTATGATATACATTAATTTATTACACTTACAAAACTTGAATTTTTATTTTATAAATATGTTTTATTTTCTAAATGTTTGTAACTAAGTAACTTATAAAGGTATGTAGAAATTGAAAATTGTATCTTCTTAAGTTCTTAAGGAGCCAATCTTTTCAAGTATTTTAAAAGAAATAATTACAAAATAAAGATACCACCAAATTAAATTGTTGTGACATATTACAAGAAAATATTTTTGAAAGCCCCTTGTAATGGGAAATCATCTTTTATTTTAATTTTTTTTGTAAACATGAGATATGCTTTTTGTCTGGTATAATAAATTAATGTATATAATACTAAATTCTTTATATTTTATCGTCTTTATCTCATAACAAATTCGTCTTGTACAACTTTATTGTGATCTTATCCATTTCAGTTCCATCAGATTTACCACTAATATCATAATCATTAAGTCATTATATTTAAATTTTATTGTTTAGTGATAATTTAGTGATAAAATCAAAAGCACATATATGTTATGTAATTATATTATTTAATGATGATATTCTTATTTGTAATTTTTTGTAAAAAATGTAATAAATTAATGTATATAATACTAAATTCTTTATATTTTTATCGTCTTTATCCGTAACAAATTCGTCTTATATTATTTTGTTCTCATCTATTCCAGATCCATAGAATTTACCACTAATACCGAAAACTAATTCATTACATTTGTAATTATTTATTTTTAGCAGCCAAAATATTATTAAACAAAATGTGTTAATAATTTATAAATATCTAAACTACAAATTATAATAAATTAGTAAACTTGAATTTTTATAATGACTTGAAACAAGTGTCAAAATAATACCACTGTCTGTTACCTTTGTTTTAAAATGATATCAATTAAAAATCCAAGTTAGAAAGAAATTTAAGAAGTTTTTTACACCCATTATTCAGTAGATCATATGAGTTTATTACATCACAATTATTTTCCTAAATGTCAAAATTCATCTTTAGAATATTACTAAAATACTTTTTCTTTTGTTTTAAATGATATCAACTGTTTAGTGGAGGTTATGGATTTATCAAATCACTATATAAACACCACATCTCAGTCCATATTTTACATCAAAAATCAAATAAACAAAGAGATATCAAAGAAAAAAAAATGGGTAGAAGTAAAATAGTGATTAAGCAGATAGAGAACGCGAAAGACAGAAAGACCAAATACTCTAAACGTAAACCTGGTTTACTCAAGAAGGCCAATGACTTGACAACTTTGTGTAATGTTAACATTGCAGTTCTTGCTTTTTCTCCTACTTTCAAAGCTATCATCTTCCCAACTCCTTCGAGGTATTTATTTTTCACTATTTTTTTTATTTAAAATTAGTCAAAATGAACTAGAATTGAAGTTTTTGATTAATTATTACAAAATTTTTAGTTACTAACATATGTTTTGACTGTGGATAATGAATATTATAGTGCATTCGAAGCGATTTTCGAAAGATTTTCTGAGTTACCGTTTGAAAACCGTGAAAAAAGGTTTGAAATTTCTATTTTTTTTGTAGAGGTTAAATATTTATAGTATTTAAAATAATTTTAGAACTAATTTATGTTTTTTTTGGGTCTTGTAGTAGGGTCGACACAATAGAGGTTAGTATTTATTCACCCAAACTTAAGTTATTTTTTGCTATTTTTTTTATCAAATCAATTTTAAGGAAATTAATTTTAAAGTATAACCCATTTGGAAAGCTTATGTATTTTTTTTAATTAAATGAAAAAGACTATCATGAAGATGTTCGACGAATTTAAGGTGACTCCTACTGAATTAATTCAACAACTATCACTTGAAGGGTAAGAATGATAATATTTGTTTATATTTTAAAGTCACAAATATGAATAATAATCCAATCTAATATTCTTTATTTAATTTCTTGCAGAGATCAGGAGAATCCCATCGTACAAAAAATTCTCATAAACTACGGTTAATTTTTTTTTTTTTTTGTGAAATTTATTTCTAAAATTATTTTACTATACAATTTTAGGGAAATAACAACGAAAATGACCAAAAAAATGATGAAGAAGATGATGAAGAAGATGATGAAGAAGATGATGAAAAAGATGATGAAAAAGATGATGAAAAAAATGATGAAAAAAATGATGAAAAAAATGATGAAAAAAATGATGAAAAAAATGATGAAAAAAATGATGAAAAAGATGATGAAGAAGCTGATGAAGAAGCTAATGAAGATGATGAAAAAGAACTTCAATTCCTCAAAATATCCGTCGATGAAGAAGAAGCAAATTTAAGGTACTGATAAAATTATATATTTATAATAATTTTTTCCCCTTCAATTTGTAATAACATTTATTTATTAGAAATATAGGTTTTTTACTCGGACAAATTTTATAGATACACTTTTTACCAAAAAAAAAAAATACATTAATTGGTTTTAATCGTCAAAAATATACTATTATTAGTTTTGTCAATTTAATTCTTTTTTGAAAAAATAAATAATTATTATATTTTTTGAAAATTTAATTCTTACTTATCATAGAAAAATAAATTCTATAAAAATCTAATGAATAAAATATATTGTGTATAAAAAATGTATAGGAATTGGGAGAACCCGGAAATCATCAATAGTGTTGAGCTACTCAAGATGATGACAGAACATCTTCAAGCATCACTCAACCCCAAAAATGGTATTTACTAATTACATTTTAATCTTTCACACATAACATTAATTACAAACCATATTATATAATTACAAATTAATGTTTTTTAATTATTTGTTTCAGAATAAATTTACAAGACATCCTACAGCAAACCATTAACCGACATCAACAAATATAGCAGAATGTTGTATTTATTGTCTGTAACTTAATATATATGGTTTGTGAAAATTATCAAGTATTAATATATGAAATAAAGATTTATGGTTTTATCAGTTCGTTGCAACAAATCATACTTCTTCCGTATTTTTATATATGTCGTTTTAAGAATATTTTTTTGTTTCAAAATATGTCATTTTAAATTTTCTAAGATAAAATTTATAAGGAAATATCTACTATAACCTCAATAATAAATATACAAAAATTAAATAAATAAGAGATCCCGATAAATAAATAGTAAAATGATAAATACATTTAATGACTAAGGTTATTTTAGACAAAATAAAAAATATTTTAAAACCACATATATAAATATACGGAGGAAGTATGCAATTAAAAATATTGAGTATAAACATGACTATATATATTCTATGATCATATTAGAGATGTAAATAAAGACAAATGATACAAATTGTGCTACAAAGTTTACTTAGTTTTTTTCCTTAGATTTACTAAGTACTAAACCCAAACTGGCTTCTTCTAAAACTCAGAAGCCATTGGATTTTTCTAACAAAGTGTATAACTAAATCTCAGCATCTCTTTATGATTCCAATCACGCTTTTACCAATCTCTTCCTTTGTCTCTTCAGACACAGGAAGATCTCCAATGTACATATCAAAGAATGCCCCTGCAAATCAGATCAAACTTAGTGAATCTCAGTTCTTGGAAACTGGGAAATTCTCATCAAGAAAGAAGAAAAAACTAACTGCAAAGATCTTTGCTACGGACAGATCCCATCATGTTACCACCAACTGCATCACATGTTTAGAGAATTCAAGTCAGGTCTCATACATTTTCTAGTAAAAGTATCAAGAGAGAAGGATGCTTCATTTGTTACTCACTCTCTGTTATTAGTTGTCCATCAGCTGTTCGTCGAAAATCTATGATTGTTCCCTGAGATAAGTATATGTAAGTTGAGTCATATGTGTCTCTCTATGGGTAAATTATATGTAAGTTTGGAGAGAACAAAACAGCGATGTAATTACCGCAGGGATTGGAATGTCTTGTGTGAAGAATGAACCAAATTCACTCAAGCAATGAAAATCAGTATTTGGATTTGTCTGCAAAAAAGTTTACAAAGTCATGAAATGGCTATGGTTAATTCATAATTGGAGTATATAATATTGATTTGGTTTGATGTATCATTTACCTTCATTAAACGAGCACGCAGAGATTTCTCAAATGCACTGAAAAACAGAGAAAATAGCGAAGAGATTAGCCTGTCAACGAATACTGTAACATTGTAACGAACAACAAGATGGTCAATACGTAGAACTTCTACTTACTCTCTCACAGTATTAATCTTCAAACCATTGTAGTTAACCACAAGCCTCACACTCATACTAATATCCTCCCTGCAATATAAACACAAAGCTACATTAACTAAATCAGATTAAGAATCAAACCAGTACAAATTTGTATGAGTCTTTCAATTCAAGTAAAATTAGGACTACGGCTACCACACCTGAGGAGGTCCTGGTATAAGTCATCACATTTTTCAAGTTTGCTTGCTGGAAATGAGGCATACTTTGGTCCAAGCTTCTGGCAGACCGAGGAAGGATGGACATCTAATGAAGAGATGTTCAAAACATAAGATAACGTATGAATCCATAAAGAGACTAAGAGTATACTGAAAGATCCATGTACTTACAAAAACCAAATGCATATACTTTCAGTGATTTTATTCTGATAACTTTCATGGTCCGAGAACCAGTTGCAACAAGCACCTTGTATAGGATGAATTCGAGATGAATTAATCCAAGAAGGAAAAGGTAATAGGAGCCTAGAACACAATTATATGACAGTTTTTAGTGGTTACCTCAGAGGTGAAACCTGGATCATTTTTATTCAATGATGTTGGGAATTCAATCCCTGTTCGCGGCTCCACTGTTTGTCTTGTCCAACCCAAGTTTTGAAAACTCAAACCATTATGTTCTCCACGTCCAACTTGACAACTCCTATGTTCAATGTTCTCCAGATTTTGAACATCACTATTCTCTGTTGGCAGTGCAAGTACATTTTCAGACCTAAATCGAAATCACAAATTGTGTAGAATCAGGAAATCTCCCAAAGAGAGTTAGGAGTTAACAATTTGAAACCAATAACATCCAAGGTTAGTCCTAAACTTACATGTTCAAGAAAGATGGTATAAAAGTAGCAGCTAAGGAGAGCAAAGAATATGAATGTAGCCTCTCAGCTTCATCAACAAAGTGCTGAATTGTGGATCTAGAAATCTTGCTAAAGAAACCAGAGATATCTTTTGATCCATAATGAAAATGGAACACAGAGAAGTTAGGATGTCCAAAAGCAAGGCTTTTTACATGTTTAGAAGAATGACAACTGTTACAAGTTGAACCCCATTGATAGTTAGATATTTCCCTTTGTAAGTTTGCATGAGAGAACCAAGAAAGCAAAGCTTCTGTAAACTTGGAAATGCAACTAAAAGCTTCAATGGCGAAGCTTCCAGGAATATGTAACTGGGAAAACAACTGTCTGCTTAAAGAACTCCTCATGGGTAAAATGTGAGATGCACCTCCATCAGAATCCATATTTGACATTTAAGTTTTAGATGTTTACTAGAATTAACCAGACTTTAGTGATTCCAAAGATTTGGGAAAGGAAAATTCTGCAAGAAAATCAAATAAAGACAAAACATGATCAGGGGATTCTTAACAAGAAAGAACCAGAGCTAAGAAAGCTTCTATTAATCAATAAATCAACCCTAAAATCGGAGCCATGTAACGATTATAGCTCAAGAATCAAAGATAGCCAAAGTCGAACTAAGAACACGACGAAGAAAAAGCCCTGATCTAACGAAGCCAATCTCATGACAGATACATTTTGGATCATTCAATATAAATCATTATCATATAACATCAAATGTCGATAAAAGTAGCCAAATTCGATTCAGGGTTTTCCTTGGAAATGGAAATGCGAAAGAAATCAACATACTTTTTCATACGAGTTTTAACAAGATTGGGAACGCAGTACTTTGTTCTTCCCCGGAGAGAAATTGCAGAAGAACGGGATCAGAAGAACACGAAGAACGTACAGAAAAGCTTCAAGCTTTTTATTTTTATTTTTTTCTTTCTCTGATTTGGTCGACGAAAGATGAAAGAAAAGGAAATATGCTTTGGTTCGTAACAAAAACGGCGAAAGAATAATAACACAACGTTCTCGCTTGAGGATTCAGTTTAAGGGTTATTCGGTGAAATTAATTTATTAATTAAATAAAATAAATATCATCAACATCGTTCGCTTTTTGTTGACTGTTCTGAAATCACGGTGGACCCCATATTGTTTACCAATATTTCACTTTTGACCCCATATTTAACATATGTGCAATTTCATCCTAATTGCTTCATGTTTGACTTCTCCGGTCATTTTAGCCACCCTTTCATTTCCCATCACTGGTATGGTCGGTAACAACTTTTGCCACTTTTGCAGATTTTAAAAAAAGACACCAGAGGAGCAAAACCAACGAGAAAAAGACATTGAATTTGGAACCGTAAAGTCTTTGCCCCCAACAGATCAATCAATTGTCATTTGTTTTTGTAGCGAAAACAGTGTAATTTACTTCGTAACGTTAAAATAAGTTACAAGAGGCCAGCTTCCAATAAATTTCTTCTTCTTAGGGTTTCGTCTACGAGCTTGAACGTTTTCTTTACGAGCTTCTGGTCAAGAGCTGTGGTTCTGTAGATTTTGAAGACCCTGTCTACTCGGTCTGGTGATGTGTTTTGGTAATATAATTCCTCGAATTTCTTCTTCACAAACCTTTATTTCATCAGAATCCAATGTAATAATGAGAAGGTTATAACTTAAAATAAAATAAGATAACAATTTGAAGGGTGTTAGTATTTGGAGGCAGCTTACTCGTAGGCATGCTCGATCTCTTGTTTCCCACTTGAAACTGGCTGGTAATCTCTGAACCACTCGCAAACGTTTAATGGCACCTAAACGTTATTGAATAGAAAGTGTTAAAGAACCAGGACTTGCTTAATTTAAACGAATATATTGTGG
Source organism: Aethionema arabicum (assembly GCA_000411095.1). Lineage (NCBI taxonomy): Eukaryota > Viridiplantae > Streptophyta > Magnoliopsida > Brassicales > Brassicaceae > Aethionema > Aethionema arabicum. The sequence goes on from KE151497.1 coordinate 333,547, forward strand.
CTTCTTACGTCAAGGACTTTCTTCTCGAATATGTCAAACTTGTTCAAGAACAGCATGAAGGATGTTTTCTGTGTAAAACAATCAAGTTTTGTTAATGACCATCTTAAGATTCTCTTCGAAGTTAGTTAATTCGAGAAGGAGATTGAAACCTCAAAACAGGGTTGTTTTAGAACCCAGTCAAATAATTCCTTTGTCTCCATCATCCTGTTTCTCTGCTCGTCCTCAAAGAGAGTTTGGTCGTACCTATAAGCCAAAGCGATTGCCATAGAGAGGGTACAATCAAACTCGCTTGTGATTTGGTAGACGTGTATAGGAGTAGAAAGTATTTAGTATGAATGAGCTTACTCGCTGATGGCAGCACAAAATATCACAGCAGTTACACCTTCAAAGAGATGGATCCACTTCCTCCTCTCATTTCTCTGTCCACCGACGTCAAATAATCGGTAAACTTCACCACTTTTCTTACTCTCACCCACGGGACTGCATAAATCATGAGATCAATGCATGTAGCACGTAAAGACATAAGAAGCTTTATGTGGTAGCAATTAGTAAATTCAGGAAAAAAAGGTTTCAAAATGAATTGGTGTTCATATGACCCTCTACTACTACATAAAAATGACACTTTCTCAGCTAATTAAGAAACAAGAACTAGACTGAACTGCATAAACCGGCCGCTTGAATAGAAAGAAGAGTAAAGCACAAAGGAGTAGGCACCTGAACTGTATTTCCACGACACCAGTTGTACGAACTCTTGCATAAAGAACATCCTCCTGAAACCAACACAGTAGAAACAAAGTGAAGCAGGGAGATTGAAATTTATCACACAACTTAGAACATTACTCTGTGTTATCAGAAAATGATGGACTGGTTCCAAATACCTTGGTTGGAATATAATCCAGATCTGATATCCTCGTCAAATTCTCCATAAGATATTTGGTACAGTCTGGAACTTGAAGTTCATTACTACGAGCACATGTTTCCTACAACATGAAACATCAAGACATTCAGAGAAACTATAAATCAAATGGAGTCATTGAAATCATTTATTCAACTTGGAATGCTACTCTTAAATAATATGCGCCATACGCACACCTGAATGGCTGGATCCTTCCATAGTGTTTCTATTCCCTCAGCAAGTTCTTTGGTAAGACGTGGATAATCTAACCTGCCACCAATTTCTGAAAATTTCTCCCCAATTTCCTGATATAGGGATAAATGTGAAGGTTACTAAGACAAGATCATGTCCACAGATTGGAAATTTAACTGGAACACCAAACAAAGACAACTCAGTAACCAAAGAGTTTAGCCACTTTACCATATTTTCTGATGATAACGTATATTTGGCAGTATCTGCTTCATTTTGAGCAAACTCCTTTGTTCCATCATGTAATAACTGTTCATTCATATAGAGTGACTATTAGGCTACATGTTCAAAATAATATAATCCCAATCTGAGAAAAAAATAGTTAGTCCAAATTATTCTATATGTAACTGTAAATCTAAAGAGTAATCCCCACACATCCTTTCAGGTATTACATACTTTTATAGTCTGGTAGACATTGGCATGGATGACTGGAACATAGCTCTTTAGCTCGCCTTCATCAAATCCCGTTTGAAAGAGAAGTTTTATCTGTATATTAGCAGGGCTGTCTCATTCTATCAGCAAATAGTTCAATATAAAGTGTAGATTGCATCAATTTTTCTTGTGACTTGCCTGCTTAAATATTGTAGATTTTCCAGATTCTCCAGCACCTTCATAACAAAAGATTGGTCTTGTTTTTAGAGTATATTTGCAAAGAACCAAAAGCAGAAGGGTTTTCTGAAAGAACAGAGGAACCACAACCACGAACATAAAAAGCTCTGAAGGAGTAGATCATAGTCAAGACCCTAATGAATGAATCGAAAGTGAAGTATTGAATAAAAAAAACTCTACAGTAGCCAAATATAGTTACAATACTATACATCATGAAAGCCAAATGACTAAGTTAAAAAAAAAAGAAGCGATATAGCAAGGAAGTCTAATGCAACAGTGTGATCACTCTCCTAGTAGTTTCCAAGAAGTTACTATTAGTCTATATCTACATTTTCTATGTCCATAGGAATAGGTTGTCTCTGGTCATACTTTAGTAGAAGATCCATCTGAGCATGCAATTTGCATGTATTACCAACTGATTACTATAAGAAAAAAATGATTCAAACTCTACATACCAAGCAGTAGAAGCTTCCTAATATGTTTTTCAGCCTTGGCTTCTTGCTCTATCCGTCTTTCGATCTCAGCAGTCTGCAAATTTATGCAACAAAGATCTACAGGTTTCAACAATTTTAGAATCAATATGGTTACAGAGATCTCAGGCCAACCAAGGTTCACCTGAGCGGTCTCATCAGTATCTTCTGTATGATGTCGACTTCTACTACAGAGTAAGCCCATGATCTTTTATAAGCGGGCAGGTAGCATGGAAGACAATAATATCAAGCCCCACAGTTAAAATTTACAAGCCTTCAGCTTCCAGCTACAATTCCCTCTCTTAACAGGGCAACGTTTACCTACTAATAAAACCAAGAAAAGCTGATTGAATCCTTTAAGTCCATGATTGTATAACACAAGCTTCAGTAGCAGTGAAAGTGAAAACAGAAGAGTTCCTTAAACCCTAATCACGAAGAGTTCTACATACCCTAATCATGAATAGTCATATCCAACGGTATTCAGGAAAAACAAGTAACAGTGATTCGCAAAGAAATTTTATGGCAGTCATAATTGCGAAAGAAGGTAAAATCAAACATTTCGAGATCCAAGAAAAACAATCGAATTATCAAATTTCACTATTTCTTCAGGAAAAGTTACAAAGTATTTAGATGCTCAAAATCCAAGTCAAGGTTTCACCCAACAAACAAAAGAGAAGAAAATAGATACACATACGAAATCAAAACCGCAACGAATTGATCTACAAAACCCTAATCCTTACAAAAATTCATCACCAATTCGGAAACGAAATACTAACCATCGACAAGGAAGACAAGATCTGAGTAAAAAAGAAAAAACAAAGGAAGTAAAAACGGAGAAACACAAATTTGGGGAAAAATCAAAAGGAGTAAAAAATTCACCTGGGGGTTAGCAACAATGGAGTCAAAGAAGAGATGCTGGTAGATTCACAAGTACAAAACAATTCTGAGGGAAACGCAGAGTACTTCTGCTTCTGCTACAGCTACAGGCTACAGCTACTGGTAATTGTTTGGATGTATACGCAGACTGTATAATGTATTTGTATACGTAAAAATGCAAATTTCAATGGAAATAATAATTTTATAATTATAATTTAAATAAAAAAAAAGAAAGAAAATGTTATGAATTTAAGCAAAGGAAAGAGGAAAGAGCGCCGAAAGGTCCAAGTGGAGAGGGAATATATTGGTTACTCTTTTCCTCTGGTCAATCTTCCTTCTTGATAAGACTTCACTGTTTTTTATACATTTTTTTACCATCACTCGCCTGTAACTAACGTCCAAAAATCTCAGAAACGATTTCAGTTACATTCAAACGCTATCGTTTTATAATACGGCCCATTTCTGACGGTGTATATAATTCTAGATACTTACAGCCCATTAATATTTGGGCCTAACTTTGGTTGCACTATTTGGCCCAAATATCACCATTTAAAAAAAAATCACCATTTAAATTTGTATAATACTTATAAAAAATAATAACAAAATTCAAATTAAAATCCTATAAATATCACGAGTTTATATAATCGTGCATAATTCGTTATATGATACCCACCTTTTAAAAATATAACGAGAAAAAAAAAAAAATCAAAAAATCAAAATTTCAAAATGTTTTATTATTGTTTTTAAATTCTTATTATCATGCGTAAGCTATTTTATTATTTGAATATATATCAATTTAATAAACTACTAAACATCGCCGTTATATGGCCAAATGAAACATTAGGGGGACGAATTTGGTAGCTAAGAACATAAAAGTCAATGGAGATGCAATTATGTTCTAATCATCTCATTCTCCTTTAAACAAGGGGAATCATATCTTCTCCTAAAGCCCTAATCTCAATTGCCAGCTCCAAATATGTACCAAATTCTCATTTTTTTATTACCTAAATTATCAAACCAAAACATTTTAAAAATTAATTATATCTCATTAAACGAGATGTCGAATTTACGAAATATAGAGTATAAAGACAACTTTTATTTCACTTAAAAGTAAACAAAATAATTAAAAAAAAAAATTCTAAACACAATACAAAATTATTATATTGTTTCACCTATTTAAGTTTATGTATCATTTTTTAATTTGAGTCATCTAATTTATTCTAATATAAATTGGTAATGGCATGATTATTACATATATCTACATCATTATATATAATCAATAATTAGGAAAAGAAAATACATACATTTATATATAAAAAGCAAATAAAATAGAGAAAGTTCTAAAGTCGGTCATGAAGAAGACACAACAACTACTATAAATACAAGACTTTAAAGACAAGTAGGTTAACTAAAACTAAAACATCCTTAATTTCTAAACCAACTTTACTTTACAAAGACAAAACCAAAATCAAACACAAACAAATTATTCTCTCTCGATCGATCTAACCAAGTTAATGGCTGTGATCAAGAAGAACAAAGCATCACTAAAATCTCTCTTCTTGGGTTGTTACGGGACAAAGAACGAGAGTCAAAACACAACAAAGAAGGAACCAATGAAGATAAGAACATGTCCTGCGTTTCAAAGATTGTCTTTATCAGACATAAGCGATCCAAGCTCACCTATGTCGGTTATGGATGATCTCTCTAACTCCTTTACATGTCAAAAGCTTTGTATGTTCACGTTATCTGAACTTAGAGTGATTACACATGATTTCTCAAGAAGTAATATGTTGGGAGAAGGAGGATTTGGACCGGTTTACAAAGGTTTTGTTGATGATAAGATTAAACCCGGTTTACATTCTCAAGCTGTTGCTGTTAAAACACTTGATCTTCATGGTCATCAAGGTCATAGAGAATGGCTGGTATAACATTTTTCTCTCTTGTCTATAATATTTTATATTGTGTTTTAATTAAAAACGACCAACATTAGTTTTTTTAACTCGAAATTAATTGGAGATGACATATATTGGTTCATAAGAATGAAATTCTAAAAAATTTAAAATATAATTTCTATAATTAAGTAGACTTTTTCTAAATATTTAAGATATTTTATTTTGGAGTTGTTCTGAATTTGGTTATATGAATCCGACCATGATGAATTTTATATAATAATGTTGTATGCAACCAAATTAAAATGTTTAGTTATTGAATTAAAAAGGAAAGTCATGTTAATTGCTGTCTCTAAATTTCTTTAAATTAATTGTTTTGCAGGCGGAGATTATATTCTTGGGACAATTAAGTAACAAGCATCTTGTGAAACTAATAGGATATTGTTGTGAAGAAGAACAAAGAGTACTTGTTTATGAGTACATGCCTAGAGGAAGCTTAGAGATTCACCTCTTTAGAAGTAAAATTTCTCAATCAATTAGATTCTAAACCGGGTTTTCCGGTTAAGCAAAAATCTTATGAAATTGTTCAAAAATTGGAGCAGGAAATGGTGTGAGAATGGGATGGGGAACAAGGATGAAGATAGCTCTTGGAGCTGCTAAAGGTTTAGAATTTCTTCATGGTGCAGAGAAGCCTGTCATTTTCAGAGATTTTAAAACCTCCAACATTTTATTAGATTCCGTAAGTATTTTAACATAGACATTTCGTACAAATTGGCATGTTATATTGATTATGTGATGATATATATATACGTTTTCAGAACTGTAACGCGAAACTATCTGATTTCGGATTGGCTAAAGATGGACCTGAAGGTGAACATACACATGTAACAACTCGAGTTATGGGAACTCAAGGCTACGCTGCACCTGAATATATCATGACTGGTAACATTTCTTTAAATATCAAAATTATACCATATCTACGCAGTGTCCGAGCCAGAAAAAATGTTTAAGAAGAGTCATAACAATTTTTCAATTTTAAAATAATGTCATAAACTTAAGAAAACAAAAATTTACAAAATCAATAACTTTTTTTCATGTGGGTCAATTTCAAATATTGAAAAAAAAATTAAGGCTCAATTGACCTCCTCCCCTCCAGGGCCGGTCTCGGTTCCCCAATTAAACCGCCCCCCTCGTATATTTTCCTTTGTAAGAAAAAAATAATTATTTTTCCTTATTGAAATATCAGCTCTCAGTCCCCCGTATTTTCAGGGCCGGCCCTGCTCCGCTCCATGTACCTCAGCCATTGAATCTATGGAGCTAGATTTTAACGGTTACTTGTATTGCAGGTCACTTGACGACAATGAGTGATGTGTTCAGTTTTGGAGTAGTTTTGTTAGAGTTAATAACCGGGAAACGGTCATTAGACACTTCCCGGGCACGACGGGAACAAAGTCTTGTGGAATGGGCTAGACCAATGTTAAGAGACAAAAGAAAGCTAGATAGAATTATAGACACAAGACTTGAGAATTCTTACAAAATAGAGGCGGCTCAGACAGTGGCGGCCTTAGCTTTCAAATGTCTAAGTCATCAGCCAAAGTGTAGACCAACGATGTGTGAAGTGGTTAAGGTGTTGGAAACTGTACAAGAAATTGAGACAAAAGAAAGTATTGGTAAGAAAAAAGAAGCAAGTGTTAGAAAATCTAGACATTATCGTGAAGATAAAAGACGTGTGAGTGTTGCTCATTCTGATTCTCTTCTTTACAAAAAATCAAGAGCAGAGTAAAAGCTAAAGATTTTATTTACATTTTTATACATATCCTAAGTTTTTATATACATGACATGACCCTTCTCCCATAACTTTAGATTAGTATAAGATAAGAAATACTTATAAGTAATGTACAAGAAATATTAAAGTATTGTGTGAAAATTGTACAATACTTCTTGGTTTGATTTGGTCAAGTAAAACATAAGATGTTTAATTTTATACGGTTTAATAAATCTTAACGGAATATAAGATTTTTACGGTGTATTTTTAGTTTAAATGTTGTACTTTATCCATTTGTTTATTTAATGTTGAAAATATTATTTTTTTAAAAGAATATTAATTACCTATTATGCTACATTAATGCTTTGAATTTTAAAAAAAGGTTTAAAAGTAAATAAAAATTGATTGGGTAATGTATTGTTGGTTTTTATTATATGATTAAATTAAAAATAAAAAAAATGGGAAAAGAATAGAAAAAAGGAAAAAAAAGCGGGGGGTCAAATCTAGAGGGGAAGGTTGGGTTTATGCTTTTATAATAATCTTGTGGTGGTGGAGCTGTGGCTTTAGCCAAACAAAGGCTTAGAGAGAGAAAAAAAAGCGAGTATAGTAGAAAGAGAAGAAGACGACGCTTACCCAAACTCGAATCCCTAGGTAAAAGCGGAATTTTTCCTACTCCTGGAATTCTTTCTACGTGTTATCTTTCTCTCTCTATTCTTCTTCTTCTTCGTCTCTGCTGTTTATCTTGTTTTCCGCAGCCTTTAACCTGATCTGGTTATCTTCCATGGATCCATTCTATTTGTTCCGGAAAGGTTCGTTTACCTCCGGTTTCGTTCGTCCGAATCTCATCTTCAATTGGGAGTTTCGATTCTCGATTTTTGATTTTTTTTTTCCTTATCGCAAGGGAATGTCAGATGTTAGTCTTGGATTTGGTTGAATTCCATGGTGTTTTTATTGGGAGGTTTACTGTTGTTTAGTTTGTGGTTTGCTGCACTGATGATATGATGGTGGTATTCAATTCTTTTCAGTTATTTTAGGATACGCTTATTTAATTTCTCTTTCTAGAGTTTAGGTTTTAGGTATTTGGGTGAGTTATAAAATAACCCCCAAATGTTTGTCGATTAATTGTTGCGTATTTATGACTAAATGTTGTAATTGCTTGAATTCTGATTTTAGCTTTTGATAGTCTATTTTTTTTTTTCTTGATTCGGTTGGTAATATGATTGAGTTCGTGCACGTGTTTGTATTGCTGTCAGGTGCTGGTTTCTTTTCTGGGTAATTTGAGTGATAAAAGCCAATTGTTTTGCAGGTTTTGGATAAAAAACGTTATTATCTAGTCGTCCCCATACCAAGTTTTCTAATTCCTTTTGTTGGCTGGATACCATTTTTAATTTTGTTGAAAAATGAGCTTAACCAAGAAAGCACCTCAGTCTAGTGATCCAAAGCTAAACGCTAGTATCAAACCAACGACTTTGAACCCGCATGCTGCTGAGTTTGTTCCATTTACTCTACGGGCTCCTTCATCTGGGGGTGCTAGTACTTTGGATGTGACATCAAGACTCTTACCTTCCTCTAGCTCTGTAGGGAAAGCTGTCTTGGATCGATCAGAATCGTCTGTTTCACATCATTCAGATGAAGAAGCACGCCAGTTCTGGAGTCATCAACTTCCAGATGATATAACTCCAGATTTCAAGATGATGACTCAAGATGACAATTCTTATGGAACTGGGAGTTTGTCACTAGCTAGCTTGTCATTGTATGACACTAATGAAACTGAAAAGTTTGCTTCTCCTGCTAGTGGAGGATATGGATTTGCAGAGCAACCTGGATTATCTCCACATAACGCTAATGGCAATGGCTTGTCTGAAAAGATTAGATACCCCATGTCTTCATTTGGGGAAGATCCTCAACGACCGAATTTCATGCATCTAAGTTCGAAGCCTTGGGATAAGCAGATTATGAATGCCGAACAGCTTCTTGGGAATGAAAGGGAAGGAAACCCTTTCAATGGTAACTCCCGACCGGGTTTCATCAACGACATGATCACTGAAATTCCAAATATGGGGGACATTGAGGTTAACCCTGTGGAATTCCTTGCTTCTCAGTTCCCTGGATTTGCTGCTGAAAGTCTAGCAGAAGTTTATTTTGCTAATGGGTGTGATTTGCACTTGACAGTTGAGATGCTTACTCAACTCGAGGTATCTTTCTAGTCAATATACAGCATAGCTTTCATTGTTGTTTCATTACCTTTTTTTATGAGATCTTAGGTGTGTTTCGTTCTTTTTATAGATATGACCGTTTATCTTCTCAAGTCTTTTCATTCTAGTGATCTGGGTGTAAATTTCTATGTTTTTACTGTAGCTGCAAGTGGATGGTGGCGTGAATCAGAACATGAGCCCTAAGAGTTTTGCTGCTCCTAATCTAACTCCCATGGATTTTCCTGCCCTTAGCATCTCAAATAGCCAGGGTATTCCTGCCCAGTTTGGTGGTGATGATTTGCAGCATACAGGAAATCACTATCAATCTGCTGAAAAGGATAACATGTACTTCTTCAAGCCTGGCTCCGCAGCATCCCGGACTGGTGCAATCGATTATGTTTCTGCTGTCAGGAAGTTGGCATCACAGGATTCTGGTATGTGGAAATATGATCGAAACGATTCAGCTGACTCATCTATTGGCTCAAGCAGAACTTCGGCTGCAGCCTACAAAAGTGGGCGTGGGAGGAGTATATATTCTGATAAGCTGCAAAGTCGCGCCCCAAGTCGCGCTGCTCCTGTCTGGGTGGAGACAGGGGATGCAGTTGGTAATCTTCCCCTTCTAACAAATTTCAGTGTATATATAGATAATTTTTTCAATCTTGACGAATTTCTAACAATGAGGAAATCATTGGATGCATTTTGCATGTGTGGCTCTCATGTTTTTGGATGAGCAGGGAATATGTATTCTGAGTTACGTGAGGAAGCTCGTGACTATGCCCGTCTGCGAAATGTATACTTTGAACAGGTATAATATTCGTGGTGATGCCATGTTTTCCCATCTATATGGCTCCTAGATTTGGTTAACACTTTCCCATTTACAAATTGCGGAGTAATCTCTTGCATTTTGCATGTTCCATCTGTCTTATTGATGTGACATTTTTTCGTATTAATTATGTAGTCCTGTTCTGTGTTACTTCTGGTTTGAGCTTAGGCACGTCAAGCATACCTTGTTGGCAATAAGGCCTTAGCTAAAGAGTTAAGTGTGAAAGGACAGTTGCATAACATGCAGATGAAGGCTGCTCATGGAAAAGCTCAAGAAGCCATTTACCGTCAGAGGTTTGCCTTCTTTATCTTACTGCACTTCTTTTCCCCAGTAAAGAATTTTTCTATATAGCTGGATGTTAAATGTTTTCACTTTCATAATTAAATCCTCGTCCCGATTCTCTGTTCTAACCTGCCTATGAGTTATATAACCTATGGTGACACAGGAATCCTGGTGGTCAAGGGAACACTAGAGGGAATGAGCGAATGATAGACCTGCATGGGTTACACGTGAGTGAAGCCCTCCAAGTGCTGAAGCACGAACTTAGCGTGTTAAGGAGCACAGCTCGTGCAGCAGATCAGAGGCTACTAGTACACATATGTGTAGGAACTGGACACCACACAAGGGGTACACGCACACCGGCTAGACTCCCAGTTGCTGTTCAACGCTATCTACTCGAAGATGAAGGCCTTGACTATTCAGAGCCTCAAGCAGGTCTCCTTAGTGTTCTGATACACTGACAGGCAACCACAGAGAAGCCAGGTACTATAGGAAAGTGATACACGACTAGAAAAAAAGAAAAAGAAAAATAAAATGGAGAAAGATGACCGTATTCATTTGTTGTATCTGTTCTGTACATGGGAAGAGAGTAGCTGAAAAAGAAGAAAAAAAAAAGGAAAAGTGTAGGAAAGTGATGAGGGCATTAAGGAAGGCGTATATGCATAATGTTTAGGTTTGTTCAGAAAAAAAAATACTTTTTTTGTAGCATCAGAGGAATCTGTCTGTCTTTGACCTCTTTTGGGTTTTTTTGGGGGCTTTATACGATGTTTTGTTGATTCTCTGTGCTTTACATTTGACTCTTATATGCTATACTCCTTCTGGAATATTCTCATTTTTTATAAATCTCTTAGGTTCATTCAATGTGCACCACAAAGTTGTCCTTTCACTTTTTTTTCACTAAGAAATGCTCTTTTGAAATATATTGATTCTGATAGGGGTAAAAAAGTCATGCTCTAATCATGAGCTCATAAACATTACTGTTGTTCTCTCCATTGACACGCTTAAGCATTTCGAAACATTTCCTGCTACCAAGTAAGTCTATTCTAGGGAACACCATGTATCCATCATCTGTTGTTTCTTTGCTGCAATAGACTGTTCTTAGACGATCAGCGTGTCGTGAGTCAGTGTGAATTGCAACCTCTATTTCATGTTCTGGTAAGTTCTCCTGCAGAATGAGTACAAACAAGGAATAAGTAACCTGATTACTTTGAAACTAAAGACGGTCAAGGACAGAGAGTTCATAAACCAAAGATGCTAATCACTCAGGATTCATATGAAGATATAGATTTTGAGAGTTCTATTTATTGAAATGACTCTACACTTAAAAAGTTGAAGTTAAGCAATCTTTGATTTGAACTGCAGAGACCTCAGAAAGTGATACCTGATAAAATCTGTGGATATAATCTAGGATTTGAAAGCAAGTGAAACCATTATCACTGAAATAAGTCCGTGAAGAAGGACCCATCTCCGAGAATCGATCAGTTGGATATAAAATTGTGAGGAAGCTGTCTTTAAATATTACCTCCGTCTTCTCGCTGCAGAAGAAACAATAGCTGAACATGGTGAGATATGTCTTTGACTGCAACAATGGCAGTAATAGACAGTAGGAAGCATTTAAGTTTTACTGTGAATCATGAAACATGAAAAACTAAAATCCAAAAAAAGCTTGGTTTTTGAGTTATAATGAAGAGTAAGAAACGTAGAAAGAGCTAAACTGCACCTTTCGGTTAGTGCTCTGGTTGAGTTTGAAAAAGAAGCCAATGGATCTGACCCTCTCTGAGATTCACTGATGTAATCAGTACTGTTTCCAGAATCAGTAAATATAGCAGCAGTTGAAGCTGGTTCAGATATTGTCCAGCAAATATTCTCCAACAGGCTGTTCGGTGTTATGCGTCTTATCGGATTTTGACAAGTCTGCATATGCAGAGCGCGTCGTCTCCTAACCCCAGTTTTAGCTATGTTTACAATCTCTTTCCTATCTTCTTCTGATTTATTTCTAACTTTAAGAGTATCTTGAGGATTACTTTCACTGCAAATTCTCTGAAATGTGTATACAGATTAAGCTGGAAACCATTACTCTCAAGGTTCATAACAAATCTGAACAAAAAATCATTTTTTAAGGATAGAAAATGTACCTCCTGTGTTGCACCATCTTCAAGATTTTCAAGCATTAGACCTAACTGTCTAGCTAAGTCTGGTGAGATGTGAACAAGCCTTTGTCTATGTTTCTCCACTGTTTTCAGAACCCATAATGGCTGATGTAAATCCAGAAGAAAAAAAACATCTTTAAGTGAATGAATACAGTAATTAAGCACCATACACTTCACATGCTCATATAGAATAAAAACAAATGAATACAGTTCTGCAGTAATGACATGAAAAAGCACTCACTGAAACAATGGTGTTTGCATGACCAAGATATCTCTGGACAGAAGCACCTTCACATACAACAAGGGTCGCATTGCAACCAATAAACCATGAATCTGTGAGCTTTGCTCCTTGGTCTCTAGCAACCTGTAACACCTAAACAAACCACATTCTATTAACTTATAGAAAAGACTAAGCCCTGCAAGCACACAATGAGATACAAAATAACTATTTGAATCGCTGAGCCTACAAATTACCTTGAGGCGGAGCTCATCTGAAATGTCTGAATCAACATACAGGGAATGATGAGGAAGGGTCATATCTTCACTAGTGCCAGATGACTCTGTTCCAGAAGATAATTGGTTGTGCTTTTTTGATGTACTAAACTGTACAGCTTGCTGAATTGCACGAGGACGACAAATATGCTCAAGATCAAAACCCCCGCTTAACTCATCCGTCTTTCCACCATTTTGTTCAATTTGTTTAACAGTGTATAGTGATTCACTCATCCTGACTACAATATCGCAAAATACCAATCTTCAGATATAAATTCATATATGTAAAACCTTTAATTGTTTAGAATTTCGGTGAGTTTAAAGACGCTTGAAAACTTACGGTTTCTCCTAACGCTATCAACAAACCAGCCAATTGTAACAACAAAGAGACCGTTTCTTGCACCATTCTTCAAAGTGTGCTCAAACTTGCGTCCACATGAGCTGTAAGCTTTCGTTAAGCATCCCAAAAAGCACCATAAAGATATAAACAAAGAATAAATATATGCATGTCATCAAAAGTTATATATATGAATATACACAAAATCATACACCAAAGCTTAAGAAGGGAGAGAAACACGATCATGGTTGGTTTGATCATCATATCTGTAACAATAATCAAAACTAAACATGGAATAAAGATGAATCCAGATGAAAAAGGATATCTGGACAACCAAATGGGTACATTGGAGGTGAAGATGAGGACTGTACTCGCCTCCAAGTTTCTCTGTCGCTTCCTTTACTTGTTTTCTTGCATCTGTGATAGAACCAAAGACACAACAACAATAAGAATTAAAGATCATAGATCTCCAAAGAAGTTCTTGCAATAAAACATCCAGTGATCACAAAATTAAACTTCAAATCACGGGGAATACTTATTGTGACATAGCAACAAATCATCATCGCAAGCAACAGAAGCATAATCGAGAATGAAAAGAGAAATATTCTCGACTCAAATGATGAATCTGCTGAATTCGAATTCACCCTTACCTTTGGATAAACCAGTGACGCATATAACGAGAGTAGAGAATGGTCCATTGGGGTGAGACATAGGAGCAGGTGGAGATTGCAAGACAGGAAACAACTTGGAACAACCTTTGGTATCTATCAAACCCACATTTCTTCTGAGAGCACCCATTGTTCATCTGCGTTTTTTGAATAGACAACAAACCCAACTCCAAAACCCCCTATATACAACTTACCCACGCTTAATTCAAAACAACGAATCATTGCAGAGAGACTATAAACCTAAATGGGCAACTCAAAAAAAAAGAGAGTCAAATAAAAAGAAATCACTTTCTCGGAAAAAGATGGAAAAAGAAAAAGAAATCTGGGAATGCAAGAAGAAAAGAAAGGTCTGTATTTAGTGATAATAGACAAAATCGTGCTTTCGGATTCTCGGAGTGGGGGAAAAAAAGATTGATACTTTGATTGTCGTAGCTTTTTTTTTGGTGGGACTTGGCTTTATCGGCGTGATCGAAAAAAAAACTGAAGAATTAACGTTACCCACACCACATTCAAAGTTCAAACTCCCCCAGAGCAAACAAAATTATTATATTCTCTCTTTTACTCTCATTAACGTCTTTACAGAAGAGAAAGGCCTTAAAAGGCTTCTTCACTATTTCCTTTTTTCACTAAACAAAGCCTCTTACATATTAGGGTTTATAAAACTTTTGAGTTTACACTTTATACATCAAATGGAGTTTGATGAAATAACTTTGCAATATAACAGCGAAACGAAGTAAGGAGATGACTATTTTGTGTGTTCTACTTCAAATTCGATATTGCAATCGATATTTTAGATTTGTTTATCTGGACTAAGAACTAGTGGGCCTAGGCCCATTACCACTTTGTTAGAAGGAGAATGGGCTGAATTGCTGAAACACGGTCGTTTTAACTCTAGTGTCAGTGTGTGCTATACACTGGGACTGGGGTGTGACCGTAGACAGAAAGGCTTATAAGAGAGCCACTTAAAAAGAGGGTAATATACGCATCTCCCGAACCAAACAGCATCTATTTTCACCAATTATGTAAACAAAGATCACAAAAACGAAGAGATACAACAGTACCTGAAAAGAAAAGGTTCAAAGCAGAGGGACACAGAGGTTGTTGAATTCAAGAGGATTAGTCATGTTTCTCACTCCCAGGCAGTTTCTTGCATACAAAAGATTTAAACCTCAATAACATTGAGTCAATCTCTTGCTCCTTTTTCTCGTACACCACAAAACCGAAGAAAGCAAAGGGAAGTCCTGTTGAACAAAGAATCATAAACCCCACATAAATGAAATGCATGCTTATCACGAATTTAACTAGTGTTGGACTAAGTATTATTTACGATATGCAGAAAGAGTGAGATATTGTACCTATAACAAATATACTGCGAAGAGATAAAGCTCCTACAAAACTCAATGCTAACAAAAGGAAGACCACCTGTCATTATAAAAACGAAATGAATGTTACAATATACTAACGAAGAATGAGTTTTGGAATAGAGATATATCGTAAGACTAGAACTTGGTTGAGAAAAATAGTTCTAAGGAAGAATACCTTGAGAAAGAGGCTCCAATCATTACCCTGGCAAAGAGATTTGAAAGCTTTAACAGTGGAATTCCATGAAGAGATCATTGACAATGAGAGCTGTCGTGACGAGTCTTTCGAAAGTTGAAAATCCGAAGCAGGAATCTTTTCAATCGTATAACCAAATCTGCAAAATAATTTGGTATTCTCAGTTGCCATACTAAGGGCTGAAACGCAAAGAATACAATGATTCAAGAATGTATGGTGTGCATCTTTCAATTCAAATGGGACGAAGAACACAAATAACAAAACAAAATACATTTTGTTTTCACCAAGGGCTAACAGAGAATTGCGTTAAGGTGGCTCATATTCAATAAAATGAAAAACTATCAAATTTGACTTATCAAGAATCTTACGTTTTTTCTGGTAGAATGCCATGGACGAACAAAAATATGGAAGCTACCAACAGAGCCTTCGAAAGAGCAGTTATAATGGTAGATCCAGTTGCAACAAAGTTAAAATAGATAGCAACCAGAATGAAGACGACAATGAAAGTCTGCTTTTTATCCTTCCAAAGAAGTATATCAGCAACTGCAAGATCATGCCACCAATCAGAGTTCTAAATATGTGTTTGTAATAAATGAACTAAAAATCGGCAGTAATTATTCTAAAGTTCACAATCCATGTCTAGCTTTATCAACATCCTAAACCATTTCACGATGATATGATTGCTAGCAACTTAACACTATCAATTTCTGGCCCATTTGGAAATTAAAGGAAAAAATTCAGTATGCATTTTGAAAATAAAACACTATCATGGGATAGACAAGCAGATGAGAGGATAAGTGTCTCAATTGATATATATGGCCATACCCTTTCCGCCTCCGAGGATCCTAGAGGCCTTAGATGGGCCCTCTCTTTTGGATTGACTTCCAGCTGTCAGGTGTGAGAACGAGTCTATCGTCCTTCGTATACCTTCCTGCAATATCATCAAGTCATATATTAGACTAAATAATAAAAGGCTTCATAAACAACATTGTTTGTCCCCTCCCCCAATTCAATGTTACTTCGACACAACTTTGGCATAATATGGTATCTTATCCTAGGCTTCAGCAAAACCCGGTAGCATGGAATATAGATGCATCATCTCTGTTTAAAATGATACCTGAAGTGGCACCACAGGAGCATAACCGAGCCGATCCTTTGCTTTTGTGGAGTCAAAAGTTCTGCTGCACGAGAGCAGTCTAACTCTTGAAGGTGTTAGTTGTGGTACTTTCATACCATGTGGTCCCAACAATTTATATGTCAGTTCAACTAGATGGGCAATAGGCATCATGATGAACGCAGGGATCTTTATGCTTGGCCTACAGATCAGAATAACTCATCAGGCAATGGGTTAAAATGTATTAACACTGTCAGAAGAACTCATCCGGCACAAACATGTTTACAAAACACATTGGATTTACCCATTATTTCAAGTATGTTACCCTCGTAGACAAGCATTAATTTCTACCTACCTCAAGACTACAACTAAAGACTTAAGATGATTTCTCCTGATAAATAGCATATCTTCTGTAAGAAAATATCTTTAGATAATCTGATAAACCTCAATTCTTTCAATCATAAGTTTACCACAGAGCAAAAATAACTACAAATCAGAAATGAGTTGTTTCTTCATAAAAAAAGAGGGCCAAGCTCAACTCAATCTCCATGCAAAAATAGAAATTAAATGAAACTGGGATTCATCTTTCCCCCTCTATTGGTGCAGGAAAGATCTTATAAAGCATAAATTATGTGCCAGCAATTATATTAATATTAGATACTAGATACGAACACCCAAAATGAAGGGCAATACCTCTCATAGCCAAGACCTTCAAGAAGCTGTGACATAAATTCCCAAAATTTAATTGGCTCCATGTTGGTAATGAAATATGCCTGTACAGCCATTGAATGTTAGGTCAGCCAACAACTAGGATTTTCTATCACACAGAAATAATTACATCTGACTATATTATTTAGTTAAATCAAATGGATTTAACTTTTACTGAATACTACAGGAAAATAAAAAAATCATAATTGTCCTCCTTGAAGAAACTTGGCAAAAAGTTCAAAAGAGTCTATTACACAAGAGACTATAAATCTCAAACAAATACCTCGCCTGCAGCTTTTGTAGAAACGTCTCCCCCTGAAGCTAGAGCTCGCTCAGCACAAACATGGGCATGAGCAACATTTTCAACGTACGTGAAATCATAGAGATTATTCCCATCACCTATAATAAACTGGACATGAAAGAAACAGTTTATCACAAAGAAAATTAATGGAATGTTTATGTCAAAGAAGACAGTCCACGCAAACAATGCATCTTAAGCTTTTTCATTCATTCTAAGCAAGTAGTAGCCATTTCTAGGAGATAAGAGTCCACTGCACATGAATAAAAGCACCAAGAAAGGGGAGAGAGAGAACAAAACACGGACAAAGACAACAGGTAGAGGGACATAGAAATAAACAAAGAAAATAATCCAACCTTGGATTTGCCAGCCCTGGCAGCAGCAACTAGTGAGGGAACCAATAATCTATCACCAGGACCAAAAATACTGCTTGGCCGTATACAACAAGTGAGTAGTCCACTACTGCCATTCGCCTTCATGACCAACGCTTCTCCTTCAGCTTTAGTGGTTGAATATGAGTCATTGTGCTGAAAGGATGAATAATATTAGTAAAAGTTCCATTAATATCCAGAATTATGTAGAATATCCAGTGCAAATAACAGTTTCTTCGTATCTTATCAATGTCATAGCTCTAATGCACATTAGATAGAGCACATCAAGGTCAAAGGTGCCAGTAAAAAAAAAGGAAAACAGAAGCTATGAGTTAGCACCAAAGTCTAATACCTTGGTTGGGTACGGCATTGATTCGCTACCATTCACAATTCCATGGACACCATCAAACACAACACTAGGAGAGCTCGTGTAGATAAGCCTCTTTACTCCATTATCAACACAAGCATCAATCACATTTTTGGTCCCTATATATAATAAGATCGCAGACGAGGTGGGATAAACAAGATTACTCAAAGAATTTTAGGTTGACAGAGATAAATATACAGATTGCAGTTTCTTATAACCTTGAACATTGACCGAGTACTGAAACTGGTAATTGTTAATCGAAGAATCCGGCGCTGCCATGTGAAACACCACCTCCGCTCCCTGAAAAGCTGTTTAAACTCATTTTCAGATATTAAAAACTATGGGGACCAGGTCCTAAGAAAATGCATAAATCTCTAACTCGAATAATGATCCATGTTCAGAACCATTAACTCCTCAAATCAAACGCTTAGGGATAAAACACGAAGCAAACGAGAACGAAACAGTTAAGAGCAAAAACCTTTGACGACTTGAGATTTATCCCGGAGATCAGCGGAGACGTATTGAACCCGACCGGATCTCATTGCTTCGCCAATAACTCCGCTCTCCTCCTGAGATTCCAGCTGTATCGCCGGAGCCAAATCCGCAATACGGACGTGGAACATCTCGTAGCGTACGAGCATCTCCACAAGATGTCTCGCAGCGAATCCCCTACCACCAGTCACGACGCACCATCGCTCCGACTCGATCACTTCCGGTGCCATATTTTCTCCGCCACAACAACTAAACGAAAAAGAAAAAAAATGACTGATCAAATCAAACTCAACATCATCTTCGAATCGGCGAAGCGATCCATTTGGGCAGTAGATGCTCAAATGCTTATTTAGAGAGCGTCAAATAATCGAATTGAAAGGCAGCATTACCTTCAGAGAGTCGGAATTATGGAAATTGAAAAGTGGAAACTAGCCACTGAGAGTTTTAGGAGTTAGAAGGAAGAAACACTCTTGGCCAGATCGATTTTGCAGCTCAACGCTGCTCACTCATGTGTGATGTGCTTTCCACCTTCTCTTTAACTATTTTAATATATCATCAAAATTAACATATTGCGAGAGATACTCGTTCGGGCGATTTCCTCTGATTTACGAACCCTCTTCCACAACAAGAGTCTTTCCCACACTCCACCAAAATCAATGAACTCAACCAAAATCTAAAGTTTATTAATTAATTTGCCAACTGTAACTGTAAGCTTAATATATTATGTTTAACCTTTTGTGTAATTTTAGAAGTCAATTTATAAAAATTTATCAATTTCATAGTCAAACCTCATGCTTATATTTAAAAGTTCAAATCACCAAGATGCGATTTAAAAAAATCACAAAAAAACTTGGATTCAATTTTTTTTTGTTTTTTGAAAAGGATAGCTTTAATATATGATTATTTTGTAAGTGGGAGTGAAATTAATTGAATTTGTGAAGATGGCATTATAATAAATATGTAAATTTGACAACTAGAATTGTATGTAAGAAGTAAACGCAATGAATGATACATAGTGTTGTTCATGTGGTAGCTTCAACTGCTTCCTGTAAAACGAATGAATCAGTCTCATTAAAGAAGAGAGTCATAAGTTAGATCATACCATACCATACCATATCATCTCATCTCATCTCATCTCTCCCTCCTCGCAACCACTTTTTCTCCTTTTCATTTAACAAACAACACACTTCTTCTTCCTTTCTCAAATTCCTTCTTTTGCTTTTTTTTTTATTTTTTTTCATATATATCTCTCTCTCTCTCTCTGCCCCTCTGGACCCCTTTCTATCTCATTAATAGAACCATTTTATTCCCACTTTTTTCCTAACATATCACACGCATTTTATACATATCTCGTACCTTACTTTATTCTTACACTCGGTCCTTTAAAAAAATTTGAATATTAATGACAGAAAAATTTATATAGTCTACGATGATCACCGTGATAGATTCTACTAAGTTACTGTGTGTGTTTTTTTCTATTTTCTAAAACATTTACTGTGAATAATATTATTTTACAATTTTAATTTGTATTGATCCAAAGATATCCGAGACCGGCCTTATCTAACCACTGGACCCCACTTTTTCACATTGTTGAAAAGATAAAAATACGGAAACGAGTATTTGACTTGTACAAATTTATAAAGTTATAAATTGCATAACACAATAATCCATAAATGTCACACAAGCTGTCGACCTAACTTTCACATTTAATAGTTCCCAAATTGATTCAAAACCATAAACCAGGAAATTAAACCGAATTAGACTCCCCTTAAACCGGATCTAATTTTGATTTCTAATATCAATAAATTAGAAACATAACAATAAGCACAAATTGGTATAAAGTGATTTAAAGATAGAAGAAGAATTAAAAGTGAAATAAATCACTCCAACTAGAAACAGCACAAGTAGTTGGCATTACATTAACTACCTCTCACCAACCACCAAACCCAATCTCTCTCTTTCTCTCTCTCACTACACTTATAAGAAAACCCAAACTCTTCTCATAAACCTAACCAAACAAAAAAAAAACATCAAAAACAAAACAAAAAATGAGTAGATCCAACGAACAAGATCTACTCTCTACAGAGATTGTTAACCGTGGAATTGAACCTTCTGGTCCAAACGCTGGTTCTCCAACTTTCTCGGTTCGTGTTCGTAGACGTTTACCAGACTTTCTTCAATCTGTGAATTTGAAGTATGTGAAACTCGGTTATCATTACTTGATTAACCACGCGGTTTACTTGGCTACTATACCGGTTCTTGTACTGGTTTTTAGTGCTGAAGTTGGGAGTTTAAGCAGAGAAGAGATTTGGAAAAAGCTTTGGGATTATGATGTGGCTACTGTTATTGGTTTCTTTGGTGTTTTTATCTTAACACTCTCTGTTTACTTCATCTCTCGTCCTCGTTCTGTTTATCTCATTGATTTCTCTTGTTTTAAACCCTCTGATGAACTCAAGGTACGTACACACTCTAACATCTTTAAGCTCATCTTCAGCTTTCACACTAAAACAGAGTAAATCCTCCATTTTACTCTATTTTAAAGTAAACTACAACTCCAAACTCCCTCCCTATACAGTAAAAACTAGAGTTTTTCTTCTATTTTTTACTCTGTTTTAGAGTGAGATATAGATTGATGTTGAAGTTGGATTTTACTCTACAATAAAATAAAAAAGAAAGATTTAATCATTTAAAACTAAAGATAAAAAAAATTATTTGAAATATTCGTTTTTAGAATGGAAAATAGAGTAATAGATCGGAATGAATCACAATTTTAGAGTAACTTTGATATAGGGATGCTCTAAAATAAAGTGAAAAACAGAGTAATAAGTGAAAAAACAGAGTAATATGTGAAAAACAGAGTATTAAGTGAAAAAACAGAGTAATAAATGAAAAAACAGAGTATTTGTGAAAAAACAGAGTAATAAATGAAAAAATAGAGTAATAAGTTGGAGATGTTCTAAGACACCAAAAAAATATCTACAGATCTGTAATTAGTGTTTGATTTTTGGTTTGATCTAGGTAACAAAAGAGGAGTTTATAGATCAAGCAAGAAAATCAGGCAAATTCAATGAAGAAACCCTAAATTTCAAGAAAAGGATCTTACAATCATCAGGCATAGGTGATGAAACCTACATACCAAAATCAATCTCTTCTCCAGACAACATCTCCACAATGAAAGAAGGTCGTCACGAAGCTTCAACCGTTATCTTCGGAGCCCTAGACGAGCTTTTCGAGAAGACACGTGTCAAACCTAAAGACGTTGGTGTTCTTGTGGTGAATTGCAGTATCTTTAACCCCACGCCATCGCTTTCAGCAATGGTGATTAATCATTATAAGATGAGAGGGAACATTTTGAGTTATAATCTTGGAGGAATGGGATGTTCTGCAGGGATAATTGCAATAGATTTAGCTCGTGATATGCTGCAATCAAACCCTAATAGTTATGCAGTAGTTGTGAGTACTGAAATGGTGGGGTATAATTGGTATGTTGGACAAGATAGATCAATGGTTATACCAAATTGTTTCTTTAGGATGGGTTGCTCCGCCGTTATGCTTTCTAATCGCCGCCGTGACTTCCGTCATGCTAAATACCGTCTTGAACATATTGTTAGGACTCATAAAGGCGCTGATGATCGGAGCTTCAGGTTTTTTTTTATACTCACTCTGTTTTTTTATAGGGTGGTTTAGGGAAAAAAAACAAATTTGTTTCAAATTATTAGATGTTTTAGGAGTTAATTGGTTGCGGCTATAGTTTAAGGTTCTTGGTGTTAAATTTTGAGTGCTAAATAAAAACTGTGGCTTTTGAAACTGAGAATTCATTTAGTTTTAGAAATCACATAGTATCGACTTTTAAAATTTTAGAAAAAAACAAATTTGTTATAAATTGTTAGATGTTTTAGAGGTTGATTTGTGGCGGATATAGTTTTAGGGTTTTCCTGTTAAATTTAAAAAATCACAAATTATTTGTTTTTGAAACTTTAGAACAAAGAAAAAGTGTGATTTATATTAAATTATTAAATGTTTTAGGTTTTCTATATACCGATGACAGAATTAGTCTTGTAGTTATTAAAGAAATTGGAAAAAGAAAATAAAAAGTATTAAATGATTAGGGATAAGAGTGTTATTTTATCAAATTTATTAGTATATATGCAATGAACTTAAACACAAAATATATATACAAAATTTGATTACAGAAATCTTTCTGAATTTTGAATTTAATTTTTGATTTTTTTATTTGATTTAGGAGTGTATATCAAGAAGAAGATGAACAAGGATTTAAAGGATTAAAGATAAGTAAAGATTTAATGGAAGTTGGAGGAGAAGCTTTGAAGACAAATATCACCACTTTAGGTCCTTTAGTCTTACCTTTCTCTGAACAGCTTCTTTTCTTCGCCGCTTTACTCCGCCGTACATTCTCGCCGGCGGCTAAAACCACCACCACAATCTCATCAACAGCTACCAAAACCAATGGTGCCAAAACCTCAGATCTCTCCAAGCCTTATATCCCTGATTACAAGCTAGCATTCGAACATTTCTGCTTCCACGCAGCAAGCAAAACAGTTCTTGAAGAGCTTCAAAAGAATCTTGGTTTAAGTGAAGAGAACATGGAAGCTTCAAGAATGACTTTACACAGGTTTGGGAACACTTCAAGCAGTGGAATTTGGTATGAATTAGCTTACTTAGAAGCCAAGGAAAGTGTAAGAAGAGGAGATAGGGTTTGGCAGATAGCGTTTGGTTCAGGGTTTAAATGTAACAGTGTGGTGTGGAAAGCAATGAAGAAAGTGAAGAAACCTATAAGGAACAATCCTTGGGTGGATTGTATTGCACGTTACCCAGTTCCTCTTTGAGTATTGGGAAATGGATTTATTATAATTCTTCTAAAATTCAAGAAATTAGCAACGTGAAGAGATACGGTTTAGTTGATCTCTTTTGGTGTTAATGTTGGATAATTAGGAGTTTTTTATTTACTCTGAACTCGTTCGTATCTATGACTACTTTTCATGTTTCTACTTTTTTTTCTTACTGTGTTGTTTATTTTTATTTTAAACCTTTTTTTTTCTTATGAACTTTGAGAGATTAAACTCGATCTCTTCTTCGTTTAATTAAACTCGTTTGTTGAATTATACATAGGAGTTGAAGTTCAAGTAATATCAAGTTTATAAAATTTAGAAATTATGTAAAAATAAAAGAGGTGAAATAGTAATAAGTATGACAGCAAATATTGAAAAAAGTAATGAATATTGTTGACAACTGGCGAATTAATGACATCTGGCCAAAGTATATAGTAACAAAAATAGCCTATGAGTTATTGTGCAACTTGAGAATCTTTACTATATTTACCAATAATAATTAATTTTAAAAATTTGTATCGCATAAATGTGAAATCTACCTACATATAGATATTGATTTTATATCTTACGTTTTCATTTTTTTTGTTAAATATATAAAAGTATAGAATCATTAAAAAGTAATTTGAATTAATTTCATTACTATTTATATTTATGGTTACAAATATAGTATGAAATGGTTTATCTATGTACATCAGTGCATCTTATTGTTATTGCCTTGTTTGGAAAATTTATACTAAAACTAAAAAAAAAATAGAGAAAGATTTATTTTAGTTTTACTTATTTAGTTATATTAGTAAACTAAATTAAATAGTCGGGTCGGATGATAAAAAAATAAAATAGTCGGCCCAATCTATAATGTACAAAATTAGGCCCATTTCCGAGTAAGGTATCGTCAAGTTCTTCCTGACGCCAGTCTTGACCAAAAGATCGTAGTTTCGAAGTTTCGTTGACTAAACTTGGGTTGTCTCGAAGTTTCGTTGACTTTTTTGAACCTGAGAAGTAGAAAGAGAGAGAGAGAGATCATCGAGGGTGAGGTGTAGGAGAAGATGGAGTCGTCGATGTCGCAGAAGCTTACTCTTGTTTACGCTTCTCTCCTTGGAGGTATTAATCTGTTCTGTTCCTTGTGCCTTGATTGAATTTCAAGAATACGATTAGGTTCTGAGTTTTGATTATACTTGATTTTTCTCGGATACAATTCGAATTGCGGTTTATAGTTGAATTTAGGATCATTTTGGTCATGAATTTTGATGTGAGAATGTTTCATTATAAGCAAATTGGTATTTGAACTTTGGAGTTTCACTCTCTGGTCAATGTGCGTCTTGACCATTGACATCAATGGGTTTGAGTTGTAGTTCATTTAAGATAAAAACACATGGGATAGTTCAGATCTGCTTCTGGTCTCTGTTGGTTCCTTCCTCTGTGGATCAATCCATGGATTTTCTCTATCCAAAGCAGACCTAGACCTTTTACCAATGCTAAATACCATCTAAACTGAATCCTAATTTCATTTCTGCCTTCTGTTTATCTTGAATTGTTCGGCGTTAGTAAAGTTATGATGTTTACAAGATACAACTTTTAGATATCGATTGTTATAGACAGAGAGATATTATGTGCTTGAAACTCTTACATTTATCTTGTAATGTTACGACTCATGGCAATTGTTGTGACAGTTGGTGGATTGATGGGTTACTTAAAAAAGGGCAGCAAAATGTCACTAGCTGCAGGAGCAGGATCAGCTGCACTGTTCTGTTACGTATACAAGGATCTTCCTCAACATCCAGTCTTGGCATCCTCTATCGGCATCGGTAAGAGAATATACAATTCCTGTCCTTAGTTCAACTACATAGACTGTTAGTTGAAACCCTGTTGAGTTCACTTAGTAGAATGGATTGGTCTTTGCTTATAATGAAACATTCTAGAAAAGACTAAAGTGTGTTGCATCTCTTGTCAAGTACAAGTGAGATACTTAAAAAGCATATATGTGGTTTGATGTGCAGTGGGGTCTGCAGCACTGACAGGGTTAATGGGATCGCGTTACCTAAGGACGAGGAAAGTGATGCCAGCTGGAGTTGTCTCGGTGGTGTCTATAGCCATGGCTGGAGCATACTTACACGGTCTCATTCGCAGCAGCACTGCCTGAAGTTGAACTCGATATACGCATTCGTGTTATGATTAATGACTTTTGCTTGGCATTAACAATAAAATGTTATGTTTCTTTTGCTTACCTTGTCTAATTCAAATGCAGATTTCCAAAGCTTGATAGTTTCTTATCTCGAATTAAAAAAAAAAAAAAAACTCGTAGTCCATATAGTATTAGAAAACAAGCAGANATTATGATCAAATTGATATTTGAACTTTGGAGTTTCCCTCTCTGGTCAATGTGCGTCTTGACCAATGACATCGATGAATTTGAGTTGTAGATCACATAAGGTAAAGGGAAAAACACATGGGATAGTTCAGATCTGCTTCTGGTCTCTGTTGGTTCCTTCCTCTGTGGATCAATCCATGGATTTTCTCTATCCAAAGCAGACCTAGACCTTTTACCAATGCTAAATACCATCTAAACTGAATCCTAATTTCATTTCTGCCTTCTGTTTATCTTGAATTGTTCGGCGTTAGTAAAGTTATGATGTTTACAAGATACAACTTTTAGATATCGATTGTTATAGACAGAGAGATATTATGTGCTTGAAACTCTTACATTTATCTTGTAATGTTACGACTCATGGCAATTATTGTGACAATCAGCTGCACTGTTCTGTTATGTATACAAGGAGTTGTCTCGGTGGTGTCTATAGCCATGGCTGGAGCATACTTACACGGTCTCATTCGCAGCAGCACTGCCTGAAGTTGAACTCGATATACGCATTCGTGTTATGATTAATGACTTTTGCTTGGCATTAACAATAAAATGTTATGTTTCTTTTGCTTACCTTGTCTAATTCAAATGCAGATTTCCAAAGCTTGATAGTTTCTTATCTCGAATTAAAAAAAAAAAAAAAACTCGTAGTCCATATAGTATTAGAAAACAAGCAGATTACAGAGCCCTTATATGTTTCTTTAGTGATTTTGTAGAAGCCACTATGACCTTTTTTATTACACCAACGGTTCAAAGTTGACATTACATGAAATATTGCACACAGAAGCAATAAAAGTTCAAAGTTACCTTGACCGTGATTAGCAAAAGAAAAATCACAAACATAAGAAAAACAGTATAAAAATCACAAATATTGCACAACGGTTTAAAGATGATCGTGATTAGCAAAAGAAAAACAGAAAATTAACAAAGAGAGAAGACTGACCTTGACCAATTAAGTCAACAGCGCGTGGTGAAAAATCACAAGCATAAACAAAAATGTGTGGATCTATGACAATCATAATAACTAGTAATAATAATAATAATAATTAAAAAAGAAATCAGTATCTTCTACTTAAATTATATCCTCGTGATGCGTTATTAACAGTTCCTAGAACTTTCTTTCTCTCTCTCTCTCTCTTTCTCTCTCTCTCTGCTGCTACAAACTGTAGAGTGTAGAGTGTATTGTTTCACAGCTAAACGATGGCTTCTCCTCTGTATCTGTCTGCTTCTCTTTCCCTTCTTCTCACCCTTATCCTCTGCTTCTCAACAGTCCAATCCTCCAACGCCATTGGTAAGGGCTACCGTCTCATCTCCATTGAAGAGTCTCCTGATGGCGCCTTCATTGGCTATCTCCAAGTCAAGCAGAAGAACAAAATCTATGGCTCTGATATCACTATCCTCCGCCTCTTCGTTAAGTAAGTATTCACATTACTCATCTCCTCTGCCTCTCCATTTCTCACCGTTTGATTTGTTTCTTTCAGGCACGAAACTGATAGTCGTCTCCGAGTTCACATAACAGACGCCAAGCAGCAGAGATGGGAGGTTCCTTACAACCTTCTTCCGCGGGAACAACCCCCACCTGTCGGTAAGGTTATCG
This sequence comes from Aethionema arabicum, assembly GCA_000411095.1. Classification (NCBI taxonomy): domain Eukaryota; kingdom Viridiplantae; phylum Streptophyta; class Magnoliopsida; order Brassicales; family Brassicaceae; genus Aethionema; species Aethionema arabicum. The sequence continues at coordinate 360,957 of KE151497.1, forward strand.
GGAAACCGAGGAAGTCTCCGATTACCGTGCAGGAGATTTCTGGTTCAGATCTGATTTTCAGCTTCACCGCGGATCCCTTCAGCTTCGCTGTGAAACGGAGATCTAACGGACAAACTCTGTTCAACACCAGCTCTGCTGCCTCCTCCTCTAATGCGGCCTTTGGAGAGATGGTCTTCAAGGACCAATACCTCGAGATCTCCACTTCACTACCTAAAGACGCGTCACTGTACGGTCTTGGGGAAAACTCACAAGCTAATGGAATCAAGCTTGTCCCTAATGAGCCTTATACTCTTTACACGGAGGATGTCTCTGCGATTAACCTCAACACCGATCTGTACGGTTCTCATCCGATGTACATGGATCTGAGGAACGTCGGAGGTAAACCCTACGCCCACGCTGTTCTCCTTCTTAACAGCAACGGTATGGATGTGTTTTACAGAGGAACTTCCTTGACCTACAAAGTCATTGGAGGCGTTATCGATTTATACTTCTTCGCCGGACCGTCGCCTCTTAACGTCGTCGACCAGTATACCTCTTTTATAGGACGGCCAGCGCCAATGCCGTACTGGTCTCTAGGTAAGGCTAATTATTGAGATTTGCTTCACCGTTATCTCTTGCTCTCTCTTTTGACTTCTTTTCAAATGATTTCTGGTAATTGCATAGTTTATGGAGATGTTTATGGCTTTACAGTGAAAATCTGTTTTTTAAGTGCAGGTTATTAAGGAGGGTAACTATGGATCCAGATTCCTCATTTTTTTACTCTAGTCAAAATAATTGTCACGTGAAGATCTTGCTATAATTGTTTCCATCAAAAGACAAAAAACTGTTAAATTAGGAATAAAAAAAGACTATTAATTAGGACTATTATGCGTTCGAATAGTATAAAGGGTTTAAGATCTTTCGATACACTCTTAAAAAGCTTACCCCTTTTTATTGGATATATATAGAATAAGAAGATACTAACGCACTACGTGGCTTTGCTTTCTTCTTTTGTTGATATATTTTTCTTTTGGGGTTGAATTTTGATGATTGATTATCCTCCAGATTTTTTGGTCCCTGTTGATATTGGACCACGGTGTTATTATATGTCGTGCTGGTTAATTATTGAGTTGAAACTTAAAGCAAGTAGGCCCGTGCACCGACATTTAAATGCCAATCTCCCTTTTTTTTTCCATGTGATAAAATTTAGAACCCATCATCTTTGACTTAAGCTGGAAACTCACTTACTTGATTCACACTAATCTTTTATCTATTTACACATCTGATATTACGGTGAGCCTAATTTCAATGCATATTCTCTGTTGTAGGATTTCACCAATGTAGATGGGGATACCGTAACGTATCAGTTGTTGAAGACGTTGTCGAAAACTACCAGAAGGCAAAGATCCCTCTTGATGTGATCTGGAACGACGATGATCACATGGACGGTCACAAGGACTTCACCTTGAATCCTGTGAGCTATCCTCGTGCTAAGCTAGTAGCCTTCTTGGACAAAATTCATAAGATGGGCATGAAGTATATTGTCATCAACGATCCTGGTATTGGCGTCAATGCTAGCTACGGCGTTTACCAGAGAGCCATGGCTAATGATGTTTTCATCAAGTATGAAGGAAAGCCCTTCTTGGCTCAAGTGTGGCCTGGACCTGTTTATTTCCCTGATTTTCTCAATCCCAAGACGGTTTCTTGGTGGGGTGATGAAGTCCGCCGCTTCCACGAAATGGTTCCCATAGATGGCCTGTGGATTGACATGAACGAGGTGTCCAACTTCTGCTCTGGATTGTGCACAATCCCAAAGGGGAAGCAGTGCCCGAGTGGGGAGGGACCTGGTTGGATCTGTTGTTTGGACTGCAAGAATATAACCAAGACAAAATGGGATGAGCCGCCTTACAAGATTAACGCTACTGGTGTCACAGCTCCCATTGGGTTCAAAACGATTGCCACCAGTGCCTACCACTATAATGGTGTTCGGGAATATGATGCTCACAGCATCTATGGATTCTCTCATGCCATTGCAACTCACAAAGCCCTTCTTGCTCTCGAAGGCAAACGTCCATTCATTTTGTCGCGGTCTACATTTGTGGGTTCAGGCAGCTATGCTGCTCACTGGACTGGTGATAACCAAGGAACTTGGCAGAGCTTGCAAGTATCTATCTCAACAATGTTGAACTTTGGAATATTCGGAGTTCCCATGGTAGGTTCAGACATATGTGGATTTTACCCTCAACCAACAGAGGAACTCTGCAACCGTTGGATTGAAGTTGGCGCCTTTTATCCATTTTCTAGAGATCACGCCAACTACTACTCTCCAAGACAAGAACTTTACCAATGGGAAACAGTGGCGGAATCTGCACGTAATGCTCTTGGGATGAGGTACAAAATCCTTCCATTCCTCTACACACTAAACTACGAAGCACATATGACCGGTGCACCTATCGCTAGACCACTCTTCTTCTCGTTCCCAGAATATCTCGAGTGTTACGGTCTGAGCAGACAGTTCTTACTTGGGAGCAGCTTGATGATTTCTCCAGTTCTGGAGCAAGGCAAAACTGAAGTAGAAGCACTCTTCCCACCAGGTTCCTGGTACCACATGTTTGACATGACGCAAGCTATTGTCTCCAAGAACGGAAAACGTGTAACTCTCCCAGCGCCATTAAACGCAGTGAACGTACATCTGTACCAAAACACCATCCTACCGATGCAACAAGGCGGCTTGATATCCAGAGAGGCGAGAAAAACACCGTTCAGCCTCGTAATTACGTTCCCAGCCGGAGCCTCAGAGGGATACGCCACAGGGAGTCTGTATCTAGACGAGGATGAGCTCCCAGAGATGAAACTAGGAAATGGGCAGTCAACTTACGTGGACTTATATGCATCGGTGGGAAATGGGAGTGTGAAGATGTGGTCTCAAGTGAAAGAAGGAAAGTTTGCGTTAGACAAAGGTTGGGTGATCGAGAAGTTGACTGTTTTAGGACTTAAAGGAACAGGGCAAGTGTCTGAGATTACTATCAATGGAAACCCGATCTTGGACAAGACGAAGATTGAGGTGAGCTCGAAGGAGCATACTTACGTGGTAGGCTTGGAAGATGAAGAAGAGAACAAGAGCGTGATGGTTGAGGTTAGGGGACTTGAGATCCTAGTGGGCAAGAACTTTAAAATGTCCTGGAAAATGGGCAATGGTTTTGCCTGATTTGGGAGGAGAATGAGATTATTATATTGACAAAAAAAAACAAATTATGGCCATCTTTTTCCCTTTGGGAATAAACCAAGGGGCTATAGAGATTGTGTCTTGTCTTTTTGGTTAAAAGGTGTTAGTCTGAATAAAGTGGAAAAATGTTTTATTATCTCCTTTTCCTCATTAGCTTCTTTTCAGTTGCACATGGCTGGTCCGCAAAGGCTGCAACTTGATACTTTTCTCGGATACAATTCGAATTGCAATATATAGTTGAATTTAGGATCATTTTGGTCATGAATTTTGATGTGAGAATGTTTCATTATGATCAAATTGATATTTGAACTTTGGAGTTTCCCTCTCTGGTCAATGTGCGTCTTGACCAATGACATCGATGAATTTGAGTTGTAGATCACATAAGGTAAAGGGAAAAACACATGGGATAGTTCAGATCTGCTTCTGGTCTCTGTTGGTTCCTTCCTCTGTGGATCAATCCATGGATTTTCTCTATCCAAAGCAGACCTAGACCTTTTACCAATGCTAAATACCATCTAAACTGAATCCTAATTTCATTTCTGCCTTCTGTTTATCTTGAATTGTTCGGCGTTAGTAAAGTTATGATGTTTACAAGATACAACTTTTAGATATCGATTGTTATAGACAGAGAGATATTATGTGCTTGAAACTCTTACATTTATCTTGTAATGTTACGACTCATGGCAATT
>KE151497.1:364869-389594 GCA_000411095.1 Aethionema arabicum
CAATCCATGGATTTTCTCTATCCAAAGCAGACCTAGACCTTTTACCAATGCTAAATACCATCTAAACTGAATCCTAATTTCATTTCTGCCTTCTGTTTATCTTGAATTGTTCGGCGTTAGTAAAGTTATGATGTTTACAAGATACAACTTTTAGATATCGATTGTTATAGACAGAGAGATATTATGTGCTTGAAACTCTTACATTTATCTTGTAATGTTACGACTCATGGCAATTATTGTGACAATCAGCTGCACTGTTCTGTTATGTATACAAGGAGTTGTCTCGGTGGTGTCTATAGCCATGGCTGGAGCATACTTACACGGTCTCATTCGCAGCAGCACTGCCTGAAGTTGAACGCGATACACACATTCGTGTTATGATTAATGACTTTTGCTTGGCATTATTAACAATAAAATGTTATGTTTCTTTTACTTACCATGTTCCTAAGCTTGATAGTTTCTTATCTGGAATTAAAAAAAAAAAACTCGTGGTCCATATAGTATTAGAAAACAAGCAGATTACAGAGCCCTTATATGTTTCTTTAGTGATTTTGTAGAAGCCACTATGACCTTTTTATTACACCAACGGTTCAAAGTTGACATTACATGAAATATTGCACACAGAATGCAACAAAAGTTCAAAGTTACCTTACAAGACCTCCCCAATTTGCCCTTTACAGGCCTCTTGAAATCTGAAAGAAAAAGAAAAGCAAGGGTAAAGACTTGCTTATAACCTCCAGCTTCATTTACTTCAGAGGTGCAGCCTCGTGTTAAGACGACCTCATCTTTTCCATCTTTTCTCGCATCTTGTATTGTAGTGTGGCAGGAGCGCAATCTAGCGGTGTTTCTCCTAGTAACGGTTAACAAATTATAGACTTATATGGCATAACAAAAGCGTTGTACACATGAAAGAAGGAATGTATACTCAGAACTACTACAAAAACTATTTACTAACTACAACTTTGTAGAGCAAGGATTACCTTGTGCATTTTTGTTCTCGAGGCTTGCTCCATGTTCCATTAGCATCAAGGCAATATCAGTTTGGTTGAATAAAGTAGTCTGATCAGGCAAAAAGAATATGCAATCAGTACATTTGGACTTTACCAAGCAAAAGGATCACTGCTTCATTTTAACTTTACCAGATGAAGCACTGTCATTCCCTGCTTGTCACGGTAATTTGCATCCACGCCCTGTAACTCTTACATTGTTAGACTTTCTTAACCTGTAATTGTGGCAATACCACACTTATTTGGGCATTAGGTTACTTTAATTGAGCCTAGTTCGTGATTTCAGACAACTAGTACCTCTTTTAGAAGCTTTTTCACACCAGCAATGTCACCATTCTTAATTGCTTCCCTTAACCCCTTCGTACAAACACAAGCAATGATAGAGATTTGAATATCTGCTAAACAAGGCAAACTATGATCTATGTATTTGAGGTGCAAGAATTACCTCCCCACTGACTTCATAGTCTTTTTGGGGGTTATCTATTGAACTGCTTGTAAATCTTCCAGAGTTCTGAGCTGATCTGCGTATTTCAACAAGTTAATTACATAACAAAATACTGGAAAGATATAGCAAAATCACTTTGGCAGAAAGTTCAAATCCAATAATCTATTTGCCAGAAACATCTGATAAACAGTATTATTTGACGATTCACATCATCTATCAGTTGCCACGAAAAAGAGACCACAGGCACGTTTTACACACAATTGCACGGAAAATCCATAAAATGAAATAACCAATGTAGAATGTAACTAGAAGGTGATCTAAGAGCTAAAAATTCGTGTTAACACTTCCAATAATCAGTATATCCAAAGGCACATAAGCAAGAAAAACACTTTTCTGTCATGTCTAAAGCCAAGGCCCTTAACTTCTAAGTCTAGGAAGCATCAAATCTCAATATCATAGGAACATTTAATCATCCCATTTAAGTCATCTTATTTAGTCAATACTGAGACTAAATGTTAGCGTACCTAGCATTGCTGTTGGAAGTGGAACCTTTACTCCTTGCTGAAGCATCTGAACTCGGTTTCGGATCAGACTGAGGGAGAACCATGGGAGCACGGGTAGCCTATTCCAAAACATATTTCAGAAGCGATAAACATATTTTGGAAAGAATAAAACAGAAGATTTTACCGTTGGGTCCAGTGCTTTGGTTGGCTGGGAAGCAACTACACAGATGCACAAAGGCATACCACACTTGCATTCCAATGTTTGACTGGTTTGAGGTCCCATATCGTCGTCAATGTCCAATCTTGAGAGTTCTTCTGTTAGAGAATTAACTTTATTTAAAGACTGCATGTGGATCAATTGTTGCTGCCACAAGTAAGGTAATAAGAACAAAGAACAGATTTATCAAAAGAAAAATTTGATTAAAAGGCAGAATGATGTGTAAGAAGAACTGAGCTGGAGTTATAGGAGATCAATAACAATAACGACACTATTATGCATGAGCCATACGTTCTAGTAACGTTTGATAAATCACAGAACAAACGTCAAAGTTGATTTAAAGAGAAAAACATTCCCAACATTCTTTGATTGCTTCTTCTATAACTTACTAACTTAGTATCTCTACCAGCTATGAGGTTTACCACTTTCACTTTCTCAAATTGAAGTCTCAGATTTCCTTCCATTTTTACCCAAATTAGACAAATCAGTAACTCTAAAACGAATTTGATATTAAAGAGAATCCGGAGTCAAACTTAGCAATCAAACGCATCAAATTGGCAGCGATTACAATCGAAAGAGCTTTCTTAATTTTAACTTTTGAGTGATAGCTAAAACGATCCAATGCGTCAGCCCTCAAGCACAAAGTTAACGTGAACTCCCTAATGAAAGAGATGGTATTAATTCTCATCGATTCGTTAATTAAACCCCTAATTATTTGACCAAAATACGAATTGAATAACGAACAACTGGCTAGAATTGCAGAAGGAAACGAACCTAAAGGTTATGTCGATTCAGAGCCCTTAGCACCGCGAGGAGAGAGAGAAAAAAATCAAAACAATACGATCTTGAGAGATGTGAGACTATCGAACATTTTCAACTTTTGGATTATTACATTTCACTCCCTATAGTTTCAACATTTTCCAAAAATCTCCCGTAAAATCAAATATGATATAATGATACCCTTAGAAGGATCACGGTCTAAAGGAATTCATGGTTCGTCGAATTATCCAACACTACACATAATTGACAATTTTATAGTTTCAAATGATAATTTATTAATTAAATCTAAGAAAATCACACAAAATACAAATCTGAGACGTATAAAAAAACTCAGTGATTAAGATCTTCAGAGAATCTGAGGTTATAATAAAAATCACAAAATTACTCCATCTGAAAGTAGAGAATATGCAACGCAGAACTGGGGATATCTGCAAGTGAATCTTTTTCAGAGAACCACCGGTCAATGATGTTTCCGATCGGAGGTGCCGTTGAATTAACGGCCCATCTGTCTGCAAGCTTAAACCCAAACTTAGCCGCGGCTGAGAGAAGAGATGGTTCATCAACTCTTCTGAAAACATGACACAGAATCAATGCTGGCTTTTCTTGATCCTCAACGTCTATTTTCCGCAGAATCAACTCTTTTGCGGTTTCAAACAGAGGTAAAATGGCTTCTGCAACATAAGTAACGTCTGTTCCAATGATCACATCAAAACCTCCAGTAGCCATACCTTTAATGTCTTGTATATGTTCTTTGTTCCCCCATTCAAGGGCACTTGTTTTCAGTTTTCCCAGTAAAGAAGATTCGAGATTCGTTGTGATGTTTTCGGTTAATAGTGTAAGTGCCTTCTTGTCTGCATCGGTGGCTACCACAAGGTTAGCCGATCTGGCAGCTACCATCGAGCAAATTCCAGTGCAGCCACATCCTAATTCCAGCACCCGTTTCTTAGCAACAATGTTTGGGTTCCTGTCAAGAACAGAAGCCATAAGCCGAGCTGATTCCCACAGCATTAGCCCTGTAGATTTGCAAGTGTGTTGATACTCTTTGGATAAAAGTTTGATTTTGAATGATGACTCTCTAAGCTTAACCACGCTTATCTAAAAAAAACAATTAGATAGAAACGCAGAGATGAATGTATAAGCGTAAAAGAGAGATAGAGATAGTGTTGGAAAACATATGCAGTGCCATGGAATGGTAAAGAATGAGATTACTGAAGTCGTACCTCATGGCTTGATGGAGAGGCTCCAAACATTTCCATTGCCAGACCGTCGGAGATGTCAATGTCCCCATTATCAACAATCTCTTTTGTTTTTCCCTCCTCGGACTTAGAATGAGTATTGTTCTCTTCAAATTGGTCAGATTCTGCAGGAGTCATCATATCACAAGGGTTTTTATTGCTGTTTGAGCGGCGAAATGTAGCTTGGACCCAGCGGCGATTCATGACCAGTTCGCGTGACCGATTCTCAACTTGTTTGCAGCAAACACCAAGCTCCTCTACTTCAAAACCTTGTTCGGAAAACAAGGTTGATAGGAATTCATTCGAGAAGTAGAATGCACGCTGCCAAAAAATGGTAAAATCATAAGGGTTCTGCCAAAACTAGAAGTGTTTACAGCAAATAATTAGCCTTGGAAATATGAAAGAAGAAGGAACTTACAGTGCCATCACCTCTGACATAAAAGTTCTCGCTGATCTTCTGATCCTTCCCAGAAAACCTTTCCTGTTGATCAAATAGAGAAACGCATAATGGCTAACCATGTCTTCATATTCTAAAGCATTTAAATTAGATAGAAGTCACCTCAGAATTAGTAAATCCTCAAGACCGTTACCTATTACTGACAAAAAAGAAAACAATCCGGACTCCAGGAAAAGAAAACATGAAACTATTTCTTGATCACGGCTTTCATGTTGCTGCTACATGAACAAACTAGAAGAAAATCGTATCTTTTCGACGAAACTTGAAGTTTAAGAGACTCATTTCAAGTATTCATATGACCTCTAATGTATTGGTCAGTATATCTAGTGAGATTCCACACCAACAGAGATGTGATAACTTGACATTTGAACTAACAGAAGGTGGATCAAACCTGCGCAAGATCACCGACGGCATAATCACGGAAGAGTATACACCCATTTGGCTGAAATGGAAAAACAAGATTCGAGATGAAAAATTAAGACTTTCAGAGGAAGATGGAATTCAAAACCTAAATTAGAAAGGATATCATAGAGACCTTGAGTACTTTCTTAATGTTCTGCAATACTAAGGACATCTTCTCTGGAGAAACTGCAGATAATACAAATATCTGTTCAACAAACACAAGAAACAGTTCGTTATAGAAGGAAAAAGCTCAAACATGATTCAATCAAAGAAACAAACATCTTATGACCAATTAGAGGGACATGTTTTAGCGAAGGATAGTCTCCGGACTAGAAAAAATCTGATAGGTCATTAACTTATGCCTAGTTAACACAGTAATATATCATTGTTAGACGAATACCATGGTCACAATATCAACTGACGATGGAGGAATATGCTTGTCAAGACCATCCCCAGTCAAGTCACAAGGAAATGCACACACACGTGTCTCCGTGTATTCATCATGAGCCTGAACTTCATAAAAAATAAAACACACTCTGATAAGTTTCAACAAAGGCGAGGCTTTAAATTTAAACGGCTCATCATTACAGCTTGATGAGAAATATATATATGTATCTTATAGTCTAATACCAAAGGATATTGCCATTATAAAATGTCTAACAGAGGCAGAATTTAATACTCAATAAGAATAACAAGAGGAGATGATCGTGATTAGCGTTCTCCTAATTTGTAAATGGCGGCACACAGGCCAGTAACTAAGAAATGTGGTGCATACACCAAATAGTATGCTATTTCATATGAATAATTGAAAAATTGAATATCTTGGAGAATGCAACAAGATATCACCGACAGAGAGAAAATAAAGTAAAATCACCATCAGTTATTATATATCCAATAAAGTAATTATTACTTCATCAACAGGGACCCATGCTATATGCAGTAATACGTTCATCACCACCGGTAAAAGTTACACCACAGAGACTTATACATTGACCACGTCCCGGAAGATAATTCAACAAAAGAAAAGCAGAAAATAACACTGACCTTGACCAAGTCAACAGCGCGTGGTGAAAAATCACAAGCATAAACAAAAATGTGTGGATATGTGGCAATCAATGGAAAGATAGTGTTTCCAGCTCCACATCCAACCTGCAAATCGAGACAAATTGTTCAGCAGAGTATTCTACAAAGACTATTCAGCTAGCAACCAACAAAATAGTTAGAATCAGATGTGGAACAGCTTCAGCAATGGTGAATACCTCAAGAATGACATTGTTTTCACCAACCTTCAAAAAAAAAGAGGAAAAAGTAAACTCATGGTGAATACAAGAACAGTAACAGAGCAGATATCAGAAATTTGATTTTACAACTCACAGACAAATAGCTATCCCATTCCTTTTCCAAGTAGTGGCGATCTTTGAAAAACTGCAGAAAGAAGACATCATACGAATAATTAAGACCTTATAATTCAGTAATATCTCAAGTCAATGCAGCCTATGTTATGCGGATATGAATCAAGAATCGCAGACAAAAGGCTTACTCTGTCTCCATGGCGCTTGTAAAATATATCCCAGTACTTTTTAGCATCCCTTTCATACTTCTCTGCGGATAGAGAAATAACGAGCAATGTAAAGAACAGTTTGCGTATATAATTGTCGAGAAGAAATAATAATCTATGAGGACCTTGCCAAAAAGGAGAAACACCACACTTAGAGGTGGGATAAATCTGCAGCTTCTCGATGGGTTTCAGCTGCTCATCCAGGGTTTGCATACTGGATGACATCACCCAGGCCGTGTCTTCAAAACAAGAAAGGAGATTCGAAATTGATGAATGATATACTCAATTGAATAACTCGATCCCTTTGCGCCCCAAATTCAAAGCCCTAATCGGAACCTTGTGGTGATTTGATGTGGTGATTGGAGCTTTCCAGTATCGGAGTTCTGGGGAAGAGTAGAGTTTGTTAAGTTCCGGCAAGCAGTGGTGGACCAAACTAGGGTCATCAACAGTTGCGCCCACTAACCGGGCCTACCCATGACTTTGCCCGGCCCAATAATAATGTTAGATCACTGTGGTTTGAACAAACTTAGGTGTTTTAAAAAAAAAATAAACAAAAAAGCTTAGCAATTTTAACAAAAAAAATAAATAAAAATTAAACAAAAAAGCTTAGCTTTCTCTAGGCACCTCTTATTCTCTCTCTAACTTTCTCTATTTCTTATTTTCTAATTTTAAATTATATTAATTTTTATATAAAAATATACACTAAACACTTCCACTCCATTAGAAATGGTCTTACAAACCAAAATGTATTTTATTAAAAGTAAAAACCTTGTTATCGGAGATCTGTTAAAAATTATTTCAAATAATACAAACGCAGTAGTTAAAAAGAATATTATTTGAGGAAAAAAATAAAAAGGATTTTTTTTTTCGGTTCAAAATTTGTGAATTCTTTGTTTTTAATATTGGAGTATTTTTCACAAAAAAAATAACACAATAATTTTAAAAGAATTGTAACACAAATAATTGATTTCTTGTATGATCGACTATGTGTTTTGTTTTCTATTTAAAACCTATATTTTTTAAAAATTTTACATCAAGGTAGTTATTAAAACGGTTAGAATCCATTTCTTTGATTTTACAAATCAAGTTTAATAATATAAAATTGTATCAATTAAATAAATTTTATAACAGTTTTTTCATAATTATTCGTCTCTTTATTTAATTACGTTTTTTGTCACTTATATTTCAAATTTAAAAAATGACTATAATTTGTTATTCTAATGAATATAAATTTAAAAAACAAACATGAATAAATGTTTAATTTAAAACAATATTTTTTTTGAAATTGAGTTCAAAAAACAACATCTAACCTTAGAAAGTCATAAATCAAAATATAGACGAACAACTAAATGGTCAAACAGATTACACGATGTGATTAGGTTATGACACATTTGTTCAAACTATTTTTCTAATATTTTTTTTAGTCTTCTTTCAAATATTCGTTAAATATATAAAAATCGTACGAGTATATATATATACACACATGTGTATAATGATTTTTTTTCACACGTAGAACAATTAGCCAAATACATCAATGACTTATAAACAAACGTATATATGTATACATACATAAATTAATGTGAATTTTAAAAAAATATATAATAAGAAATATATCATTTATTATTTTGCAATGAATTAATATTGGTTGTATAAGACTACAAAGAAAAACATTGTATTAAGAGAATATTATTTATTGTTATAGTATCATATATTTCCATGAAAAGTTGGTTTCATTTCACGTTACACGTACCGACATGCTCTTAATTATGAAAATAAAATACAATTAAAAATCTTATTTAAATTATGAAACAAATGTATTAATTTTGTGAGGAGACACGTGGATGACGAGAAAGTGAAGGAAGTGATAAAATTAGCTGGAGAGTGTAGTAGTTGGTACTCGTTCGTGTGGAGCATTTAATTATATTATTTAAGTTTCTAAGAATTTATACACAAGTTTTATATCTGCAACTACATACACAACTAACCCACTTAAACGACACCCACACGTCGGACCAAATCATATTTAGATTCACATTTTTGTCTATTCGAATAAAATCAATGTATTGCAATTGCACGGCATGTGTACTTAATAATCAATACTATAGTATTTCTATTATTTATGCAATCTCCAAGACTTATACATTATATATACACACATTAGGTCCATTTTACTTTAGTTCTATCATTTTTTAATTATATAGTCTTTTTTAAATGAAACATGATTGAAATATTAAACTTTTCAACTCATCAATTTAGCCCATTTTTTCCGGGACATAACAATATTTTTTTTGGCAAACAAGTTATATATGTTAAAAAAAAAGAAAAATCAACAAAACCTATTTCTCCGAATTTGCTACTAAGAAAAATGTATATTTGCAACTCTTCTTAATTTTAGATTTTTGTAATATTTATACCCAAAGTTTTTTGGAACAATTGTGAAAAATACACTAATTTATATATTTTATTTTTAAAGATACTTTTTTATGCATATTGATTGTTCAACCTACTCATAAAATCTAATAATTAAAACTTAAATTTTATATTTAAATCCTAAAATTTAATCATTGAACCACAAATAGAATCAATAAAGTCTAAAATTTAAATCATAAAACTCTATTTTTACAAAACACACATTTAAGAGTAATGAATTTTAGAAAATTTCTAGATTTTTTAAAAATATATTCGAATAATTTCTTACTTAAATTATTTTAATGAACAAATTGCTCGGAGTAGAAGAAAAAATCAGAAAAGACTCAATAGAGTAATAAATGTTGTCGCTTTCTCAATAACTTCGGCGAAGCTAACTTTGATTAACTTCCGTCCTGTGTGGGTTCCAATGCCTCTGTTTCCTCTCTATTATTTTATACTAAAAATTAAATCTTTATCTTTCTTGTTTTTTCCAGACACACCAACTTTGAATCTTCACTCAACTTTATCGTATTCAACGATTTATCAACGCAAAGACTTTTTATGTTTTTACCCTTTTAATACTCGTCAACTACCCAAGTTACTATGCTCTGTATATATATGTACACCTCTTCAACTTGGTACGTATTCATTTTACATCTCTTTCGTTTTCTCCATTTATTTTTGGACTGCGAGTTTTATCATTCTTGCTGTTAATACCCTGCTATTGCTGAGGTATGTCGGCTGTTCCTTTAATTGGTGCTAAATTTCTTACGTTTATTGCAAGAATTAGATTCGATTTGTCTTCTGGTAGATAGAAGATCGATAAACTGGTAATAGTTTAGAATTTGTTTTGGACCTGATTTGGGGAAAAGTTAATGCACTGAAGGTGTTTGTTGAAATGTCTCAATGAGATGATTTCATGTATTTCTCAAAATCTAACTCTATCGTGGATGCCAATAAATTTGGTTGGTGATGATAGCAATGATCTTAGTAAAAATAAATATATTAATGACAGTTGTTGATTATTTTTTTTGAGAAGATTGATTTAGTCAACGCTGACATTGATCTGAACTGATTGCTGCAGGGGCTTTGTAAAATCTATTCAGAGATACACAAGTTGGGTTTTGTCTCTATATTGTTGCTGATCAGGAGATGGGACTTTCTCTCTCACTGCTATTTTCTGCTTGGAAAGAAGTCTTGACGACTCAATTCTTCAGTTTCAAAAACCCTGTTGAGAGTTTTCTTCAAATTAGGTCTTTCAGTTTTAAACTGAAAGACGGAGGCTTGACATCAAGAACCAACAGTTTCAAGAGACACACGCCGGAAAGCCCTCCAGAGATCGATCGAAGCTCGAAGATGGAAAGGTCGTTAAGCTTCAACAACTGGGAAATTCCTAAAGAAGAGAAAACTGAGCCGATGACCCCCGAAGATGACCAGGTTCTTGATACAAAGAAGTCCACTCGTAAGACCTTGAACGGAAGAAACTTTGAGAAAATCCAAATAACGAGACCCACGATTACTCCCCCTGAGCCTTTTGTGTTCTTCTCCCCAAGACCGGTCACCGAGCTTGATGCAGCTGCAACTACGCTACAAAAGGTGTACAAGAGTTACAGGACAAGAAGGAACCTAGCAGATTGTGCGGTTTTGGTTGAGGAGCTCTGGTGAGTCACTTAATGATCTTTCGTCTTTATCTCTGCTTTATTAGTTAGAAATGTGGGTCAAGCTTTTGCCTGACACCGATCCCTTTTATATCTTAAAATATTGTAGGTGGAAGACTCTGGATGCTGCAACTCTGAACTTGAGCTCGGTTTCCTTTTTCGAAGAAGAGAAACATGAGACCGCTGGTTCTAAGTGGACAAGAGCTAGAAAACGAGCTGCTAAGGTCTGAAATCATTTGCACAATTTCTTTTCTTAAGATGTTATTTACCAAGACTACCATATTTCTCTTTACACTGAAAACCAACGTTGATCTTACTTTTGTCCGTCATGTAGGTTGGGAAAGGCTTGTTAAAAGATGAAAAAGCTCAGAAATTAGCTCTTCAGCATTGGCTTGAAGCTGTAAGTCCTTATGGTTGATTGCTGTTGTTTACTAATCAAAATGAAACAACTCTTCTTGTAATGTGTATTTAACTTAAATTCCGGCATTTACAGATTGACCCGCGCCATCGTTATGGCCACAACTTACACTTCTATTATGATGTCTGGTCGGCAAGCAAGAGCTCACAACCATTCTTCTACTGGTACAATTTTCTTTAAAAGACAGTAACATATCATCATCTTTATCTTTTCTGTTGAATGAATCTGTTCTGAAATATTTTTCCATCTCTCTTAAACTGAAGGTTGGACATCGGTGATGGAAAAGATGTAAATCTTGAACACCACCCAAGAAGCGTTTTGCAAAAGCAGTGCATTAAATATCTCGGACCAGTGAGTCATCTTTTTACCTTCACCTGCAACAACTTAGTTTACCAAAACATTCTTACCAATGAATGTCTGTTGTTCTTTAACCTGCAGATGGAGAGAGAAGCATACGAAGTGATAGTGGAAGATGGGAAACTGATGTACAAACAAAGTGGGAGTCCAATCAGTTCAACAGAGGAATACAAATCAATTTTCGTACTTAGCACCTCTAGAACCTTATACGTAGGACAGAAGAAGAAAGGCGTTTTCCAACACTCAAGTTTCTTATCTGGAGGTGCCACAACTGCTGCAGGGAGATTGGTTGCCCACGACGGGATTCTTGAGGTACTTTCCGTGTATTTTTCAGCTTAGTTTTACTTCCTAGTTTGAATCTCTTTATGTTCATGAGCTAACAAAGATTCTCAACACACGTTTATCCTCAGGCTATATGGCCATACAGTGGACACTACCTCCCAACAGAAGACAACTTCAAGGAATTCATAAGTTTCCTAGAAGAAAACAATGTGGATCTCACCAATGTTAAGGTAAGCAAAACCAAGATTTCCTTACAGAGATCCTTTCTTGTTCTTGATAGTGTATTCACTAATCTTTAATCTGATTACAGAGGTGCTCAGTGAATGAGGAATATTCATCATTCAAATCCACTGGCGACGAAGAAGAATCAAAGGAAGAATATGGCACAGAAGCAGAAACATCTCTGGAAACCATCATTGCAGAGATCAAAGAAGAAGATAAAGAAATGGAAAGACCAGTGCTTGAACTCGCGAAGCGACTCTCTTGCAAATGGACAAGTGGTGTTGGTCCACGAATTGGGTGTGTTAGAGAGTATCCATTGGAACTGCAGTCACAAGCATTCGAACAAATAAGTATGTCTCCTCGAATTTCGCCTAATTCTGGACGTTCTCCATCTTCTTACGGTCCAATTCCATCTCCAAGACCTAGTCCTAGAGTCAGAGTCTCTCCAAGGCTAGCATACATGGGCCTCCCCAGTCCTAGAGTTCAAGTTAACTGCTAAAGAGGCATCACACGACACCAACTTTACCGACTTTAAAGTTTAAAGTTAGTGAGGTCTGAAAAAAGACTATTCTAACCTCAATCATCCTTTGTTCTTTTATTCTTTTCATCTTTTTCAATTTTTCTTTGTATTTTTATTTTTCTTTTATATGAATTTATCCGCAAGGCTGTAAATTCATTAGGTGAAAATAAATTGTATTTTTCTATGGTTAATTAAATTCATTAATCAAGGTTAACCATTTTTTAACACGACAAGCTTAACCACTTTTAGATTATATAAATCAATCAATTACTAGTAATAAGTGCATAGGCTATATAAATGACCAGTAATAAATCTTGTGGATGTTTCAAAATTTTACTTTATATGAATAATTAAATTAATTTATTTTTACAAAAAGATTCTTATTTTCTCGTAATTTACACTTCCTTAAAACAGTTTTCAGTGCTTTTAAAAAAAACAGTTTTCAGTGAAGTATGCGTGCCGTTGACTCAAACCCCAACCGGTCAAGGAAGCGAACCGTCGAAGAATTCAATTTCAAACTGCTTCTACAAAAGATCCGCCACGTGAACTGTCTTTATCTTTAACCATTCATGTCCCTTTTTTTAAATAATTATTATATCTAATTTGGTTAAATACTCTTTGAAAGAGAATGTAATAACGTAATCGAGAGTGCAACATTTTGGGGAGTTTAAATTTCGAATCCAATGATAATAATAAAACAAAACAAGGTATTACCTAAGTTGAGTCATGTTTCTGTCAAAACAGAAGAAGAAAATTTTATATATAAATAAATAAAATTTGTTACTTTTCATGGTGGTCTCTTTTTTCGTTGCTGTAACACTGAGAAAGACAGAGTTAAATAAGTGTGGAGACAAAAGCCTAAAGAATCGAGCAAACTTTTTTTAAATTTTCTTTTTTTGTAATAAAAACATTTGTTTTTTAGTTTTGTCTATTTGGTGGTTTTTGCTTTGATATGTTCAAATTTCAAAAACGTCTCTTTAACCCACCACTCTCCCTCCATTCCCACCACAATTTCACGTTCTCCGATACTCTCTCCTTCTCTCTCTCTATCTCTCGTTCTCAAACTTTTCTATTTTACCTCTGAAAAAATTTCTCAGGTTTTCTTTTAACGTTTAAGAATTCCGAGCCGTAAAGATCGAACCTTTTTCTCGTATGGGTGCTTCAGGGAAGTGGGTGAAGTCCATTATTGGACTTAAGAAACCTGAGAAGCATGAAACTGTAAGATTTTTACTCAATTTCTTCACTTTTTCTTTGCTTTGAGAGTTTGAAGGTTTAATGGGGTTTTGTTACAGGAAAAGAGTAGTGGGAAGAACAAGAAATGGAGGCTATTTAGGAGTTCTTCAGGGGATTTAGGGTCATCGTGGAAGGGTTTCAAGGGAAGACACCGGGCTGAATCAGAAGGTTCGGATTCCTCTGATGCTTACTCTGCAGCGGTTGCTACTGTAGTCAGAGCACACCCTAAGGATTTTAAAGCCGTTAGAGAAGAATGGGCTGCTATCAGAATCCAAACCGCTTTTCGTGGATTCTTGGTAACTTCTCTACTTGAATAAACCCAATTCAGAATCTACATTTGGTTCTGTTTTTGCAGATTTTGTTTCACAATTGTCACACTTAATTAACTTAGAATTGAATTGTGATGAATAGGCAAGAAGAGCATTGAGAGCATTGAAAGGGATAGTGAGGCTACAAGCTTTAGTACGTGGGAGGCAAGTGAGGAAACAAGCAGCTGTTACACTAAGGTGTATGCAAGCTCTTGTGCGTGTGCAAGCACGTGTTAGAGCTCGTCGCGTGAGAATGACAGTAGAAGGTCAAGCCGTCCAGAAGATTCTAGAAGAACACCGTAGCAAATTTGACCTCTTGAAAGAAGTTGAGGTATTGTTTTGTTGCCCATTGCTTTGATTTAGATAAAAATCTGTTTCTTGTTTTGAAATTTGTTTCTTGAATGATCTCAGGAAGGATGGTGTGACAGTAAAGGTACCATTGATGACATTAAGACGAAGTTACAGCAAAGACAAGAAGGTGCTTTCAAAAGGGAACGAGCCATGGCTTATGCTTTAGCACAAAAGGTAATTGGAATTGGATAGATTTCTTAAGTTTGTGTAATCTGGACTGTCTAAATCTTGTTTGATCAACAGCAATGGAGGTCAACTCCTAGTTCGAATCTGAAGACAAACAGTTCAATTTCATACTTGAAAAGCCAAGAGTTTGATAAGAACAGTTGGGGATGGAGTTGGTTAGAGCGATGGATGGCTGCTAAGCCATGGGAAACCAGACTTATGGAGCAGCAATCTAAAGCTGAGACTGCAGACGCCATGGCTACTCCTAATAAGCAAGTGAAATCACCAGAAACTATTGATGTTAAAGTGAGGAGAAACAATGTTACAACTCGTGTATCTGCAAGACCTCCTCAAATGTCATCTTCAAGCCCTGGCTGTGACTTCAAATTCCATGATGAGAGTTCAGGTTCTTCTTCTCTTTGTACTACAACAACACCTGCTTCTGGAGCCACTGGACTTGTTTCAGAAGAAACTGGTGTCAATGGCAATGATAATTCCAGCAGTAAAACTAATAAGATGAAGCCAAGTTACATGAGTTTAACAGAATCTACAAAGGCTAAGCGAAGAACTAACCGTGGTTTAAGACAATCTATGGATGAGTTTCAGTTCATGAAAAACTCAGGGTTGTTTACTGGGGAGATGAAAGGAAGTACTGTTTCTGATCCTTCATCAGTTAATTTCTCCAAACCACTTGGAGGTCCCACTAGATTTGAGAAGCAGAGAGTTAAAGACACCACCTGAGACAGAGACTCATGTACTTGTGCTTAAGGAAAGTTTCAACAGCTTGTTGTTGTATTGTGTTGTGAGAAATTTGTGTATGTTAAAATTGTTCGTTTCCTTTATGGAGTTTTTAAACATAAATTGCATAGTCTTGCTTCTTGTTATGAGATTACATCATCAAATTTGTTAACAGTGTTCAAGAATCAGTATCTTTTGATGGCTCTGAGCTTAACACCATTCTTGAAGTTGAGTATTACACCATACTCAAGCTGCAGAGGCTTCTCCATTTCCGGAGAATGTCTGAATGTATAGTTCTGGTAAAGATGAACCAAGGTGAGTTTGATCTCTTGCAATGCAAATTTCTGTCCAACGCAAGCTCTTGGACCAATACCGAAAGGTATGAAAGCATAAGGATGTCTAAGTTTCTCCTCCTCGCAATTAGGATCAAATCTCTCTGGTCTAAACTTCTCTGGTTCTGGAAAGTTTTTGGGATCTTTAGCTAAAACTCCTAAAGCTAACCAAACCCAAGTCCCCTGAATAACAAAACAGAGCAAATCAAATCACTGGTAAGTACTAAACGGAATCACTGGTAAGTAATTCACCTTTGGGAGTAAGTAGCCTCCAATGTCTACTTCTTTTGCAGTTTCTCTTGCAACCAAAGGAGAAACCATATAAAATCTCATAGCTTCTTTAATAACCTACAAGAAAGGAAACAAAAATCACCATTAAAGAGTCTAATACCCTCACAAAACGTGGTTTTTGTTTGTTACATAACAAGCACCTGATCAAGGTAAGTAAACTTGTGTTGTAAGTCATGTGCGGTTGGGATCTGATCACAGCCTCCAAAGCTGTCAATCTCTTGAAGCAAACGTTTCTCAACTTCAAGATGTCCAGAAACTAAGTAGACAACAGAAGATAATGTGAAAGCAGTAGTTGCAGAGCCAGCAAGAAGATGCTCATAAGTCACAGCACTTATATAATCAGGCGTGAAGATATGTTTCGCTACTGTCTCAGATTCTCTAGCTTTCAAGATCAAAGACAAGAAGTCTTTTGAATCAACATCTCTCTCCTTAGCTCGCTTTGTCACAATCTCGTTAAGTCTTCCGGTTAATCTACGGTTAGTTTTCTCAACTCTCCAGTCCATTGTTCCTGGTATCCTCTTAAGCACTTGCCTAAAAGGTTCTTGAAGAATTGGAATCAATAAGCCTAAGATGATTGATAAAGAGCCTGATAAGTCCATTTTTAACTGTGTTGTGGAGTAGACATGGTGGTTTATGAAATCAGTAACTTCTATATTGCTATCAACTGCATCTTTAACTGGTTTTTTCCCTGAAAGGCCAAAGTTAACACCAAAAGCAGCTTGTCCTATGATATCTGTTGTTAGTTTGAGAAAAAGATTGGAGAAAACTATATCTCCTGGTTCTGAATCAAGATTATGAGTAGCAGAAGAGATAAAACTATTCATTTTGGGGATAAGACTTGATAAATGTGAAGGTTGGTATAGAGAAAGGATAGTATTCCTCATCTTAGACCATCTCTTGTCTCTGTCAAGATCAATGAATCAGTTCATTAATGGTGAATTGTGATAGAAGAAGCTATATATATGCATATATATGTATACCTGGTGAAGAAGAGACCTTTCTGGTGAAGAGGAGAAGCTGAGATTGGAGAAGGAATGCTTCTGTTTGGTAAATCTTTAAACTTCTTGATCCCAACTTCTCTGCAAAGCTCTGCATCTGCAACTATTATCAATGGCTGCCTCCCCATCTGAAATCTGTAACAAACACAAATTCTTACTTCCTAAACTCTATTTAGTAATCAATTACTGGATTCATTGATGAGTTAATAAGAAACATGACCTGAAGATTGGACCATAGTGTTTAGCAAGGAGGGAAAAGACATCTGGACCATACTTAGCCATCAAAGGTAAGTGGCCAACAAGAGGAACAGCGGTTGGGCCAGGGACATTCCGTACGGACCATGAAGGTAAGTACAAGTAGACAATGACCAGAACGGTTACTAAAGTCAAGAAGGCAAGAAGAGCTTTGTGTTGTAGCAAGAGTTGACCAATAGTTTGCAACCATGGAGGTTGCGTATTCATCTCTCTAATCTCTAAAAGCTTTTCTCTTTTTCTTTGTTAATGTTAGTGTGGGCTTTGGTGGTTTAATTGATCACTAATTTTATAGTATATGATTTGCTTTATATAGTAGTGGATTCTGCTTTATTTTCTCCACTATAATCTATCAATAGAATCCTCTAGCAACTATTCCATAAGAAGACAAAGAAATTTGCTTACATTTTGAGGTAAATATTCAAAGAATTTAAATGAGTTACGGTTAAATCATTTATAAAGTTGGTCACTTTATTTACTTTTCCTTATTTCATCGACTTTTTTCCCTTTTCATTTTTTTATAGTTGAAGAAATTATTGATGATTCATGGTTTAAATTTAAATGTTGACAAATTACAATAAACGACAAATAAAATCATTACACCACTTTGTCTTTTTCCTCTGTATTGTTCCTCATTTCTATTAAATTTAATTGTATTGTTCCTCATTTCTATTAAATTTATTTGATGATGACTTCATTACAAAAATAATTTAATCATCATTTCTGAAAAATAAAAATAATTTGTTCATAATTTCTTTATTAATATACAAATATCCTTTAGCTGCAGTTATGAGTAAAATAACTTATTGATCTCCCTCTCAAAAACTTATCCTAAGATCTTTCTGTTAACAGAATATACCAAACATGTCTTCGTGTTATAAAAAGAGCTTGATCTTGATTTTCACAACTGCAGCTCCGTCACAGATCTGGAGAATCAGAAGAACCAGTAAAATATCTCACACACAGAATCACAACAAGCAATCACAACAATACAAGAACTGCATCCATTAGTACAAACACAGCATTACCATAACTTGATCAGACATAAGACTGTCTCAGATTCAGCAGAAGGGTCTCAAGAGGCGTTTTTGTATCTCTCAGGGATCTGATCCTAGAAACCCCATTTGATCAACTATGTCATGTAGATCCTCAGTGTCCCAATTCAATGGTGAAGCAACCAAATCTTCCACTTTCACTTCCATCTCTGGGTTACTATCTCTCAGTAGATCATTCATGACATCTAAACAATCTTCTTCCTCACCAGCCATGGAAGTAGGCATTAAACTACTTGAGTCATTGTCTATAGCTGCAGCCAACAATGTCTCCATGTCCTCCTTCATTTGATCAAACTCTTGACCATTTAACATTCCATCGTCCAAAGGACTTAAGGTTGGACTTGCAGTAAGTCTCCGTTTCCTCCCTACATCCAAGCCAAATAGATTCTTCTTTTCTTTGCTCATTAGTGCAAATTGATGTACAAAGTTTGGATTGTTCAAAGCTTTAGCAAGGAATGTCATCATCTGTTGTTGTTTCTTCTCTGTAACGAGCAAACGTTGTTCCATGGCTGCAACTTGACTTTTAGAGTTCTGTTGCTGTTGCCTCAGCCTAACTACTTCAGCTACAAGCACGCTTTGATCTCTCTTTAGCCTCTCGACCTCTCCTTCGAAACCGTAGTGTCCTAATTCAACACATGAGACTCCAGATCCTCCTCCTTGTTGATTCATATTCTGCATTCCCACGTTCCTCCGTCGTTTGATGTTCTTCAGAAGATGTTTCTGGCCTGCTAAAAACCCTTCATTCGCAAATTCCCATCTATCTGGATCAATCTTTCGAAATCCCTGCAATACAAGAAGAATCGAATCAGATGTTGAGCTTGAACAGTGCCCTAATTCCCACATTCCAAACACAGATAGCTGAAATCACAGTTTAGGGTTTCGACTTAAGTAACTCAACATTAAAACCCAATGAATCTCATCGTTTAGAAGCATGAATAACTAACCTTTAAAGCTGAAGATTCAAGAAACCCATCTAAAGAAATCCAAAACTGAGATCAGAAACAAAACAAGGACACAAATTAGTTAATGGATGGATCAAATGGCACTTACATAAGTATTAAGCTGACGAATGAAGCTTGAGAAATTGCCGTGTTTAAAGTAACGAGGGAGGAGAGTAGTGGATAATTTGTGAGAATCCCATACGACAAAGCTGTTACGACCCTTACTCCAAGACACCACCCCGTCCGTCGCTGGATCCTCCACCATCTCATACGTTTTCGTCAGAAATGGCGGCGGTCCTGTCTCGTTTAGTCCTTCCATCGGTCTCGGAGATGAAGAGGAACCCACAGACGACGCCACGGAACCTCCGTAGGTCACAGTTTCTTCCTCTAATTCCACTTTCAAACGCTCCATTTCCTTGTAATCGCATCCAATTCCATATCCCAGAGAAACAGAATTTGACTCCTGTTGAAGATATTTGAGAGCTCTGAGATTTTATTCCAGAAATAGAAAGTCTGCTGTATAGTGTACTAGTAGTCTGTGAAATTGTGAATTCAGAGGTGATTGCGGAGGAGAGAGAAATGAAATATGAATATATGAGGAAGAAATAGAAGATTCTAGATACCAAACACTCCATTTTCTTTTATTATTCAAAGCTTCTTCTAGCCATTTGTCAAGCACGTGGAAACAACGTTCCAGAAACTTCTCTAGATATCTAGAACCCTAGATCATATATGGGCCTTTTGATATTATTCTTTCATATTTTAATAAGCCCAACTTCGGCCCATTTTAGTTAGCTTCGTAAATTAATATTGTCCAAGCGCACTTTACCGATTTGGGCCGAAGTCAAAGCCCACTAAATGACCGTCCATTTGAGGGTATTTATGTCATTTGTGAAGAATCGGAGGCGACCTACAAAGCTCGTGCGTCTGTATCTGATGCACAATCTTCTTCTTCCGAGAACCAAACAGGCCTCGTAGGCGTGGTTAAGTTACGAACTTAGATTAGGCGTTCGCAACACAAGAGTTCTTGTTTCCGATACAGATCGAAGAACGAGTCGAGTTCGATTATTTAAGAGGTCGACAAGGAGATAGATGGCTTGGAGACGTATAATCACTAAGGTTTTGTTTTATTTCTCTTTTCTTGTTTCTTATGACAATTCTTTGGAAATGCTTTCGGGTTCGCTTGGCACGCCTAGTGAATTTGGAATTTGATCCATTTGGAGATCATTTTTTTCATTGATTGCTTCAAGATCGTTGTGATACGGAAGCAAAATGGTTTCTTGGCAAATCGATTAAGTAAATATATGTCTTTTAGGCTTTGAGATTCGTTGCGAAGATATTTCCCTCGTCAATTGTATCGTGATTATGTAAATCCCCTTCTTTGGAATTTGATTTTACCTCAATTTGTTGATTTGAAGACCTAAGTTGTCTATTTTTAGATTGGCATATTAATCTTAGTAACTGTGAGTTTTAGATTGTTTTGATAATCATCTCTGCAATGAATCGTGATCTGTAGCTAAAAAAATCTCAATTTTCTTGAAGATTTGGTTTGTACGCATTGTCTAGTGTTGTTTTAAGTATGGCGTAGACGATTGATTCTTTTCTCTTTATGTTTATGACAGGTTTCGAGTCATGAACGGGAATTGAGCAGTTTAAGAAGCTTACTTGTCAGAACTTACTCTTCTCTTCCAAGGGCGGGACTTACTGGAAGTAATTTTTGTTTCTTATTCACTTTCAGAGAACTCTAAGGTTACTAAATTGTTCCAGACGGATTCTGATATATTTGTGTTGTCTCTTCTACAGCTGCAGGTGGTGGAACTTCTTTTCCTCAGTCGAGGTTTCAATCAAGTTATGTGGGTAGCTTTGCTCGAAGAGTGCGTGACAGAGAAGAAGTTAATGACATTTCACATCTGAGAGAACTTTATCGCAGAAATGACCCTGAAGCAGTTATCAGAATATTTGAGAGCCAACCATCTATGCATTCAAATGCTTCCGCTCTATCAGAATACATTAAGGCATTGGTCAAAGTTGATAGGCTGGATGAAAGTGAATTGCTCCGAACATTGCAAAGAGGTGAGTAAGCAAAGATACATTTTTACTTTGCAAGCTTATCCTATATGTACCGGTGCAAGGTTATCATACAGCTTTTGCGTTACATTCTAATCTTTCCTTGTAGGTATTTCCGGTGCTTCAAGGGGGGAAGAGACTTTTGCAGGTCTCTCAGCATTTAGAAACATAGGTAAATCATCATCAGATGGTGTACTTGGAACTGCTAGTCAACCAATCCATATGATAGCCAATGAAAGGACTCACTTTAAAGAACAGCTATGGAGTACAATTCGGACTATTGCTGTTGGCTTTTTACTTATTTCTGGTATTGGAGCTCTTATTGAGGACAGAGGAATTGGAAAAGGTAGTTTGATTGTATTAGTTTTCAGTGACGCAATAGCTGTATTTGATGATTTCCCTGTAACTAGTTTCTGCTTAACATATGTTAGGTCTCGGATTGCATGAAGAAGTTCAACCTAGTATGGAATCGGGCACAAAATTTAGTGACGTAAAGGGTGTTGATGAAGCAAAAGCTGAGCTAGAGGAAATTGTCCATTATCTTCGTGATCCCAAGGTAAAGTCACAATGCTAGCAAACTTTTCCTATAGATGCAAACATTGTTAAGTAATGTAATGTTAGATCATAAAAGTAACCATTGGACCTCAAACTCATCCTATGAAATTTCTGCTATTTTACAAATTTGCATCGGATTATTCCATACTATCATCTGAGCTTGACAATCTACCCTTTGGGTTTCTTTTTTTGATCTTCATTTCAGAGGTTCACTCGTTTGGGTGGTAAGCTTCCTAAAGGTGTGTTACTTGTTGGTCCTCCTGGGACAGGGAAGACTATGCTTGCAAGGGCTATTGCCGGAGAAGCTGGAGTACCTTTCTTCTCCTGCAGTGGTAGTGAATTTGAGGAGATGTTTGTTGGAGTAGGAGCCAGAAGAGTGAGAGATCTTTTTACTGCTGCAAAGAAGTGCTCCCCTTGTATTATATTTATCGATGAAATAGATGCTATTGGAGGAAGTCGTAATCCCAAGGACCAGCAATACATGAAAATGACGTTGAATCAGTTGCTCGTTGAATTAGATGGTTTTAAACAGAATGAAGGAATTATTGTGGTCGCTGCCACAAATTTCCCTGAGTCGTTGGATAAGGCACTGGTTAGACCAGGGAGGTTTGATCGCCATATTGTAGTTCCTAACCCAGACGTGGAAGGTCGACGGCAGATTTTGGAGTCTCACATGTCAAAGGTAACTTTAGATTATGCAATAGACTATTCACATTGTACTATAATAGCCATAGCCTCAGCCTTACACTGGAATTAGGTCTGTTGTAGTGTTTCTGAATCGTTGGTTTTCTGTGTTCAACACTGTGACCTTCAGGTACTAAAGGCTGATGATGTTGATTTAATGATAATTGCTAGAGGAACGCCTGGATTTTCTGGTGCTGATTTAGCAAATCTAGTTAATGTTGCTGCTCTAAAAGCTGCAATGGATGGTTCAAAAGATGTGACGATGTCTGATCTTGAGTTTGCCAAGGACAGAATCATGATGGGAAGTGAACGAAAATCTGCAGTTATATCTGACGAATCAAGAAAGCTTACTGCTTTCCATGAGGGTGGTCATGCCCTTGTTGCTATCCACACAGACGGTGCTCTTCCAGTCCACAAAGCTACCATTGTACCACGTGGCATGGCTCTTGGCATGGTTTCGCAACTCCCAGACAAAGATGAGACGAGCATTTCAAGGAAGCAGATGCTTGCTCGGCTTGATGTTTGCATGGGAGGTAGAGTAGCTGAAGAGTTGATTTTTGGTGAAAATGAAGTAACCTCAGGTGCTTCTTCTGACCTTGAGCAAGCCACTAAGCTTGCAAGAGCAATGGTTACTAAGTTTGGTATGAGCAAAGAAGTGGGTATGGTTGCACATAACTATGACGATAATGGAAAAAGCATGAGCACTGAGACAAGACTTATGATTGAGAGAGAAGTGAAACATCTTCTGGAAAAAGCTTATAACAACGCAAAATCCATCCTCACAGTTTACAACAAAGAGCTTCATGCCTTAGCAAATGCTTTGCTTCAACACGAAACTCTGACTGGTAAACAAATAAAAGATCTGCTTACAAATCTCAATTCACCACAGCTGCAAAAGCGTCAAGAAGTTGTTGCACAGCAAAGCCAGCCAGTTCCTCCATCGACTCCTAGCGCAGCTTCATCAGCAGCAGCGGCTGCAGCAGCTGCAGCTGCGNAAAAATAAAAAGAAAGGCTTTTGTATT
This sequence comes from Aethionema arabicum, assembly GCA_000411095.1. Taxonomy (NCBI): domain Eukaryota; kingdom Viridiplantae; phylum Streptophyta; class Magnoliopsida; order Brassicales; family Brassicaceae; genus Aethionema; species Aethionema arabicum. Next base: position 388,332 of record KE151497.1, read on the forward strand.
TGTGTATGTTGGGTTAATTGATCTGTGGATAACCTCTTTCATTTGAGAGATTTTTAGAATCAGTGGAGGCTGGTGAAGAGTAAGAGTATAAGTTTAGGGTTAAAACCAAAGAAACACCGAGATTAACATCTCATGTGTTCAAATTTGGTCGTGTAATTGCCCCACTTTTCTCATAAATGTTCTTGTCCGTTGCATAATCTTACACTATTGGTTGGTTTAGTTCAGGTTATACAAACTCTCCTGATTTTGAACATATGTGATCTCGATTTATATGTATCTTCTCCTTGTCTGTTAAACCAAGTAAGAAGTAATCGCGTTTGTAATCGCGTCTGAAAACGCAAACGCGGAAAAAGAAAGAGAAACTATTGATCTTAGTGATTAGTATGAGATAAGTATACAGAAAAAAATGAATCTTTAATGCTATAACAAAAGTATAAACTTCGATCCACAATATAAGATAAATAATAAGTATACAAAATACACAGAATACAGTAACAATTTAAGACGTTTGTATTGTAAAGTTTCGTATACTTGAAAATTGATATGAGAAAAAGAAATTAAATAAATGAAATTAAAATGTCCAATTCCAGATCTTGATCCTGAGATCAACCTTACACTTGGATTTATCTGCGGAAGCCATTGTAGGGGCTTTGCCTTTAGGTATACTTCCTTTAATCTCACTGCAAGAAACTCTGATGCCGACTCGCTTGCTCTTCAGCTTCCCCGCTGTGATTTTTACTTTAGTATCCATCACAATCTTCAGATCCAGTCCGTTTTTATGCTTCAGATCTGATTTTAAACCCGAGATTTCATCTACATCGAGCTCACGAGCTTCCGTTGATGTCACAGTAATTGCTCTAAACGACGTCTGATTCTTCTCGCCACTCGAGAAAGCCGGAACGGTACCGTTTCCGAGGAAAATCTCATCTGGATCGGTTACAATGGAGATTGAGAACGGTTCGTAAGTGTAGGTGAAATGAGAGTTAGGGTTTTTAGTGATTAGAGTTAAATTGAAAAGAGAAGAAAGATGAGCAGCGGAGGAATCAGCGGTAGTGGTGAGATTAAATCGATGAATACGAAGCGATGTGACGGTGAACGACGGCGGACGAGGGTGGTAAAGGACGTAGAGTCCAATGGCGACGAGAGAAGCAATGAGAAGGAGGATAAGGAAGACTAAAATTGACCAGAAACAGCAACAGCAACAGATCCGACGATTACTTGGCCGTTGGCTACGGTTACGAGAGTAAGGCTGCCGATATGGCT
>KE151497.1:389633-414177 GCA_000411095.1 Aethionema arabicum
CATTTGTGACCGCCGGAGGAGCTGTAACGGCCGGCTTTGAAGACGGTAACTGTTTCTCGTCTGCCATGTGTGGTCTGTGTTTTTTTGTTCACACACCGAATTTATTGTTACTCTTTACTTTAATTTTTATTTTCATTATTTTAATATTTTTTTTATTTTATTTTAGATCTGAAGGAAGATTGAGTAAAAATAAATAAAAAATCTGAAGATTGATTAGTAATCCGGATCTAGATATATGAAACATGATGCGAGTGAGTAAAAGTCAATTATTATATTTTTTGGTTTAATAATTATATTCACTAATGATATTTTATTTTTCGTGAACCATAATGTATATTGTTTAAGAGACAAAAAAAACTATAGTATTGTTTAATCTTCTAATCCCATAGTAAAAAAATTTGATTATAAATTCAACAAGTGTGGTTATTATTTTTTTATTTTTTATTTTCCAATACAAGTGCGGTTATTAAAAAAACATATTTTTTTTTGAAACATCAATTATTCAGATGTAAAATAAAATAAAATTTAAAAAAGGGAAATGTAGGAGAGTGGCAAAAAATAAAAGAATTCAAGTAATATTCCACCGAGAAAGAAGATAAGTATGAGAGAGAAACAATGAGTGCATGTGCGCTTTCTCCTCTACAAGCTATCTAATGGATTCGTTAGCCGTCCAGCGAATGACTCACTACAACACTCATTATTCTTCATATACAATTTTTCTATTTTTAACAAATTTTTTATTACATGTAACGAAATTTAAAGCAAATTATATAGGTGATTATTTAATGTGGTTGTCACATTAAGTGAAAACTTATAATTGACTTTGTATGGGTGAGAGACTAGACACACTAGTACAAGTGGTCATAAATTGGTCATGAAAAAATCAATTAAAAATAAATAAGATAATTAATTTTTAAACCAACATTTATATTTTTTTTTTATTAATCACGAAACGACATTATAACAAAACGGAGAACACCATTCGAGAAAATGACATTAAACTTGAACTCCACGTGCTTCACAGCCAAGCATTCTGCAAATACGGATAAGCACAGCGTATATACTACAGTAAAATTACACTTTCACCCTTCTCCATTACATCATACTTGTATTTGACATTCATGGGCAATTTCGTAACTACGACGCCAATACAAAGGGACCGACTGTGAAGAGGCGCTGTTCAATGGGAGAATGACAAGACAACCCCTGAAAGTGGCTGAGAGAGCAAGGGGTATTATCGGGAATTCGACGTGAGAAAGTCGGTGAATCAGATCTACGACGTCGTTTCGAAGAGATCGGAACGATGAACGGATTCTTCAGTCAAAGTGAACAGTTCCGGCAAGAAAAAAACGTCAGGGAAATCTACAGTGGAGATTTGAGATTCGAAAAGGGGAAAAAACGAAACCCTAACAAAATTAAGAATTTCTCAAAACATAATTAAAGAAACAAACCCATATTTGAGTTTTTTTTTTGTTGTTTACTGGTCACTTCTTTTCTTCACCATGTCCTTGTACTTGGCTATGGAATCAATCCTTTGCAACTTCAATTGATGTTTGAATCGGTTGATGAAATCATCAGCCTTTGCGTCCACTTCTTCATCAGCAACTTCACTTTCCTCTTCCACAGTCGTCACTCTAGGTACTCTCGCCGTTGCAGGCCGGCGAGTCTCAACATCTTCCTCTTCAAAGTGAGAGAAAGGAGATTTCGTACTTGCAGATTTCTTCATCTTCTTTGGAAGCTTAGGTGGGAGTATTCCTGCTGTTGGCTCCATATCAGATTTCGTACGAGCCACATGGTTTAAGTTTAGCTTGCTATAAACCTCTTCTAAGCTAGGGCTTGAACCTCCATCTGCTTCATCTGATTCATCATCTTCTTCTATTTCTCCATCGAAGGTCACTTGGTGAGCTTCGACTGCGGCAGGTGGAGCTTCGGTGACGGAGAGAGACGAGGTTGATTCCTGAGAAATGTAGTTGTAGAGGTTGAAGGACTTGATTCGGTTAAGAACAGAAGGAGATCTCGAGAGAAAAGGCTGATTTTGATTCTGTTCGATTGATTGAAGTTGATGAGATTGGTCATCATCAGGAGTTGCAGACGATGAGGATGGATTATGATGATGATTATGAGAAGGAAACTCAAGATTAGATTTATCAGGAGAAGCAAAAGAGGAGAAGTTAACAGATTTGAGACGGTGAAGAAGAGAAGGAGAACGTTGGATCTGAGGTTGATTAGAATCATTAGATTTAGAAGATAAGGAAGAGCTAATGGCAATGGTACCAATCATTAGGTTAAGGAAGACGAAGAGAACAGTAGGTGTAAACCAACTGTACATCGCCGTTAACACAGATTCTGACATCTCCAACATCGCTGCTTCGTTGTTCTCCAGAGAAGAAAGAGAAGAAGAAGTAAAAAGAAGGAAGAATCCTAAGGGAAAGAGTTGAATTTGGGGGTTTCTGGAGGAGAAAAAGGACACATGTGGGAGGAATCAGGGGTATTATTGGAATTTCGTATTTTCCTCGATTTTTTTGGAAGGAAAAAAGGAACATGCTTCTAGAATGTAACATCCACTACACTAAGAGGATAATTTATGGTAAAAATGTTTACAAAAAAAACTATATATTATAACACACATAATCATTTTAATCTACAAGTTGATTACATATAGCATATTTACATTAGAAATCATGAAGAGTGTTGGGTGTTCGTGTTCCCTCGGTTCCGGCAATAATGGAGGGTAGTAGTCAAAACGTGTCGTTTTATATGTAGAGGAGAAGCCATTTTCCCACCCACCGGTAAAGCATATATATGGTGCGGTGCGGTAGCGTAAAGACACCACCCAACAGCAGGAAAGGTCATAAAGGTTTATTATATTATATGCAATATATATAGAAATGAAGAATTATATTTTATGGAGATTCCATGTTTTTATTTTATTTTGTATCTATTAGTATGTGATTTGTTGATAAATTGGAATTATGCTATGGTTTACGCACATAACAAAATTATTACTACGTGCAAAATCAATAGTAAAAAATGTGTTTTCACATTTATAAATTTTTACTTAATAACTATATTTGCGTTGCTATTTTTCAATGTACAAAATAATAAATTTGCATTATTATCAAATTTTCGAATCTTTGACCACTTTCTATTTTTCTTTCCCGGTGGTTTATTCTTTTCTATTTTTTTCTATAATTTACTGTAGTCATATTTTTTGTTTCCTGATGATTCATGATTAATATAATGGATTAGTGATAAATTCGTTCGGCTCTAAAAACGAACAAGCTAAAAAATTGACGTTACTTACATTTAATCAAATTGTAAATTTATAATTGTATAATTTCTTAAAGAGTTTAAAGTTACAACAGTAACTACAATATATTTATTAAGGTAAAAAAAACTCTTAGAATCACATTAATTGTCATGTGAATACATTTACTGCTCTTTTTTTTAACGACATTTACTGCTCTTTGCTCTTTAAGCTAAGTTATTCGAGATTTACAATACCTACAAAATAATGTGAATAATTTAATTTTGGAGTATAATTTAATTTGGAGAAAAAAATAAATAGGCATAAAAAGTGCAAAATATCATTAGATTCGCAATCAGAAATCACAATTCTCATCGTCACTAAAAGCATATGCACAGATCTAAAAATCACACTGGTCTCTAAACCCGAACTTGTCCTTGGACTTTCCTCAAATTTACGATAATGCCACTATTCTCCCACCGCTTCTCCGCCGCGTCTTCCTCCCCCTCGGCGTCGACCTCTCCTTCCTACTACAGTAAACCCTTCAAGTCCCATAAACCTAACTCGTCTGCTACTTCTGCTTCGTCGCGGATTTATGGAGCCATTATACTCTTCTCCATTGTCTCTCTTTTCATCGGAGTTGCTGGTACTATCTTCGCAATCTCTTCTGCTGGAGCTAGAATGGGACCTGTTTCCCTTTATCGATGCGGTGGATCGAAGGATACTTTACGAGTTTCTGCTTCAAGGAAGCTCGGTGGAGACGGTACTAACGGTGGCGTGTTGGCTGAAAGACGGAAGCTGTTAGGGTTCGTTGGGATCCAGACTGGGTTTGATTCAAGTGATCGTCGTGCCGCTATGAGAAGCACTTGGTTTCCTTCTGATCCTGATGGCCTTTTGAGGTATTCAAATTCTCTTATCTTGTTAGTCAAAAACTTTCAACATTTTCACATGGAGATTTCTGATTAGTGTTTAGGTAAGATTGCTTCACATTTTGATGTGAAATCTTGGGAATTATCGATTAGTGTAGTTTAGTGTTCGCAATTGTTGTGATTTTGGAGAAGGGAAGCTGAAAATATGTCTGTATAAGTTCTATGCGTTTGGTAACGATCTTGAATCTGTTGTTCTTGTTTCTAATTGCGTGAGATGTAATGCACATCTTGAAGTTTAAATCTTACTTAAACATGTGATGCAATGGGAGTTTGTCTCTGTTGTTGTCATCTCATAAGATTACTGGAACTCAGGTTGGAACAAGCAACTGGATTAGCGTTTAGATTTGTCATTGGAAAGTCAAAGGATGCAAAGAAGATGGCTGAGCTTGAGAAGGAGATCAAAATGTACAGAGATTTTGTTCTTATTGATGTTGAGGAAGAATATCTACGACTTCCATATAAAACGTAAATCCTGACTCCTTGCTTTCTATTTCTTGATTGTTGTACATTTTTTCTGTTATTGATTTCTGATTTCTGTCCTTTTGGTGTACCTTATAGGTTGGCTTTCTTCAAATCAGCTTACGAACTCTTTGAAGCTGATTATTATATCAAAGCTGATGATGACATTTACTTGAGACCAGGTATTTGGGAAAGAAAGGCGCACTAGTTTACTTTTATATGTATCACATTAGAATTGAAATCCCTTTCAATCTATTCAGATCGGCTTGCGACGCTTCTTGCCAAGGAAAGACCTCATTCTCGGACATACATCGGCTGCATGAAGAAAGGTCCAGTTATAACTGACCCTAAGCTAAAATGGTACATACCCTTCTCTGCAATCCTTCATTTTCCTATGAGACCAGTCTATAGTTTTGGTAACAGAAATCAATTTGGTAGGTACGAGAAACAAGGAAATTTGATAGGAAATGAATATTTCTTACATGCTTATGGACCGATTTATGTTCTTTCAACTGAGATTGTGGCTTCTCTTGCAGCAGCTCGTAACGGCAGGTTTGAAATGCTTTTGATTCACCTCACTTACAAAATTCTCTCTGTTTTCTATATTCAAATCCCGGTTTTCGTTTCAGCTTGAGGATGTTTAACAATGAAGATGTAAGCATTGGATCCTGGATGCTTGCAATGGATGTACATCACGAGGATAACCGTGCTCTATGCGATCCTCGTTGTTCCCCCAAATCCATAGCAGTTTGGGATATTCCCAAATGTTCAGGTAACTTAAAATGGTTTCACTTTATAACAATCTCATGACCAAATAACTAATCTTTACTGCATTTTCTTCTCGTCTTGTAGGCCTCTGCAACCCGGCTAGTCGGTTAAAGGAGCTTCATAAGATAGACATGTGCTCCAAAAGTCCGACATTGCCTCCTGATGAAACTGATCAGTAACTCATTTGCTCCTCTTCTGATCATGAAATCTCAAGATTTGTCCCATTTAGAGTTCTTGAGACTGAAGAAACAACTTCCAGGAGTTCTGGATATATGATCTCAAAAGCAGAATAGTTTCCAGCATTCATGGAGCTGTATAGGGACAGATAACTTCACAGTTCTTACGTGGTTTGGGTATGATTCATAGTTGGTGTTAGATGTTACCACATATATACCAAAGAAACAAAATTATAGTGTTCAAAGACAAAGACTCTGAGGTTATACAGATGATACCTCAAGATCACTTTGTAAAATTAGATTTATTTGACCAAGAGAGGTACTGGTCAACATATGGATCTTGTTTGATTTGTAAAAGAAATCTCATTGAATATATTATTTGATTTAATTTGTTTTAGATCATGTAATATTGTAATGTTCCAGTGTTATAGCCTTGATTGTTATTGGACTCTTAACAGCAAAAGAAAACTGTTGTTGATAAGTCTAAATTTATTACTTTATATAAAATAATATTGAGTCATATATCAACAAGTTGATATGGCCGAGTTGGTCTAAGGCGCCAGATTAAGGTTCTGGTCCGAAAGGGCGTGGGTTCAAATCCCACTGTCAACATTACTTTTTCGATTTTGTAATAAAATTAAGTGTAGTCACTAATTATTTTGGACCTATTTATGAATCTCAAAGCCCACTTATGAAAACTCTTGTTTTCGGGTTATAATTTATAATTATTGTATCGTTAATTTTTGGAGAATTGCAAAAATACTCTTATTCAAGTTTTTTTGCAAAAATGTCCTAATCATGCATTTTTTGCAAAAATGCCCTAACATTATACCCAACATTATAAGTGGTATACCATCACATTTTATGAAAAATTTGGAAAAATGTATTTAATTATGGCATTTTGCATAATTGATTTTTATAAAATTTCTTCATTCAAACATTTTTTGCAAAGATATCATAATAATAGATTCAAGGGTATAATTGGTAAACTCTACAAAAATGACACGTTTGCAAAAAATGTTTGAATTAGGGCATTTTAAGTTTACAAAAAATGTTTGAATTAGGGCATTTTAAGTTTACAAAAAATGTTTGAATTAGGACATTTTAGGTAATTCCTCTTAATTTTTTGCTGATTTTTGTATTACATACTATATAGTCGTGTTGGGTTATTAAACTATTGTTCGGTTTATAATATTTAATTAATGTGACATTGATTTTTTGCGGTTTTTTTATTATATACTAGATAATCGTGTTAGGTTATTGTTTTATTCTATTACAAATATATATGAGTTTAGATACTTTATGATAAATTTGTGTCGGTGTAATCTCATGTGCTGTATGAACTTCTATGTTTATTTCACCAATCGATTGTTAGAACTATTTTTCGACATAGATTCAAAAATTAAAAGAAAATTTTACGTTATATTAGCAAAATTGAAAAAATAGGAAAAAAATTATCTTTAAAGCTGCTTTTTGGTTCAAAGTATAATGAAATGATTTTTTATACTTTTTGCTCTCGCAATGAGAAAATAAAACAAATTTATAACGACATTAAATCGTGAATGCTAATATTAGGTTGATGAAAAATCATTTTACAGGGCCCCACTGACCAAAAAAAATAAAAACATGAAATTAAAATAATGGATCGCTTTATCATATGACGAACACTGAAGTGAGATAAGCTCTCTGTGAAACAAAATCTGCCACCTATATTTACATTTTTATGTGAACCTAAATAATTCTAACCTCTTTATATCATATCTTTTTATTTATTTTTTTGTAATTATCTTTATATTTTCTTTTTATTTCAATAAAATTATAAAAAAAATATCTCCCTCCACCCATTCCCCATCTCTTCCTCTTCAATTTCCGTCCATTCATTTTCCTTTTCATCTAATTTATTTCAAAACATTTTCTGCAATTTCATATAGTTATGTAACCTTTTTTTTTAATATTATAGTTTCAATTCTATAGCCGTCATAGTTCTATTCAATGTTCAATTAAATTCATGTAGAGAAGAATCTCTTGATAGTTATATTTCCAATTTAATATATATGACCTCACCAACCATATTTTTACTAAGAATAATTAAACCATACATATATAATTTTTGAAATTTAAAACGTTAGCTATTAAAACAAAGTAAAAAAAATACTCAAAACTACAAGATTTTTTTTGTCTCAACTACAAGATTTTTATGTTTAGAGAAAGAATATTCTAGTTTAGAAATTATTATTTATAACATTTTTTGGTTATTTTTAATTTATGAGATTATTGGTTCGATGCAAAATAAATATTAAAAAAAAAATTTGTTTGTTTCCACTAGTTGCCCATCCAGTGGTTGCCACCAACCCCTTGAGGTCTCCACCAAATCCCATAGCCACGAAAAATTATCACATTTTTTGTTGTTAGAAATCATTTTTTTATTTTGTAATATATATTTTGGGGAAGCGATTACATTGCAGAAGTGTGTCTACTACCTCAGATATCTTCTCTGTATCTTCATTATCTTACCCACCATGGCGGAACACTAAGAAAAAGCTTCTTTTTTCTTAGCCTTTTACCTTCCTTTTTCATTCCTTTTCTCAAATTTTTAATTTATTTCTTGTACCATGGAGCGTGCAAGGAGAATTGCTTACAGAGGGATCGTGAGGCGTCTCGTTAACGAGACGAAACGACACCGTAATGGTGAAACCGGTCATGTACCAGCGGTTGTTCCTCGCACTCCTTCAAGGTATGTGTCTTCTGTGTCTCCTTTTGTTCCGAGGTGTGGTGGTGTTGGATCTGTTAAGCCGTCGGCGTTTAGCGGTATTGCGAAGCGGTCGATTTCTGTTGAGGCGTTGAAGCCTGGAGATACTTTTCCACGTCGTCATAACTCAGCTACTCCTGATGAGCAGACTCAGATGGCTAAGTATTGTGGATTTGATAAGCTTGATACACTTATTGATGCTACGGTACCGAAATCGATACGGTTAGATTCGATGAAGTTTTCGAAATTTGATGAAGGATTAACGGAAAGTCAAATGATGGAACATATGAGTGAATTAGCTTCTAAGAACAAAGTTTTTAAATCGTTTATTGGTATGGGATACTATAACACACATGTTCCAACTGTGATTTTGCGTAACATTATGGAGAATCCTGCTTGGTATACTCAGTATACTCCTTATCAAGCTGAGATCTCTCAGGGGAGGCTTGAATCGCTTCTCAATTTCCAGACGGTGATAACGGATCTTACAGGACTTCCTATGTCAAACGCCTCGTTGCTTGATGAAGGGACTGCAGCTGCAGAAGCAATGGCTATGTGTAACAACATTCAGAAGTGGAAAAAGAAGACTTTTGTGATTGCAAGTAATTGTCATCCTCAAACTATTGATGTGTGCAAGACTAGAGCTGATGGGTTTGATTTGAAAATTGTTACTGCTGATCTTAAGGACATAGATTATAGTTCTGGTGATGTTTGTGGAGTTCTTGTTCAGTATCCAGGAACTGAGGGTGAAGTATTGGACTATGCTGAGTTTGTCAAGAATGCTCATGCCAATGGTGTTAAAGTTGTCATGGCTACAGATTTGTTGGCTTTGACTGTGTTGAAACCGCCAGGTGAATTTGGTGCTGATATTGTTGTTGGTTCAGCTCAAAGGTTTGGTGTTCCAATGGGTTATGGTGGCCCACACGCAGCTTTCTTGGCTACTTCACAAGAATACAAGAGAATGATGCCTGGAAGAATCATTGGTGTTAGTGTTGACTCTTCAGGGAAGCAAGCTTTGCGTATGGCTATGCAGACTAGGGAACAACATATTCGAAGGGACAAAGCTACCAGCAACATCTGTACTGCTCAGGTAAGAATCGTTTTGTACTACTTGCATGCAATATCATCTTTATCATTCATCAAAGTATGCTCATCTAAAAAATCTACGAAAGTAAACTTTCTTTAATGTTTTTCCTAATGTTTTCCTTTCCTTGTAGGCATTGCTCGCAAACATGACTGCCATGTATGCTGTTTACCATGGACCTGCAGGCTTAAAATCTATCGCACAACGAGTTCATGGTCTGGCTGGTGTATTTGCCTTAGGATTGAAGAAACTGGGAACTGCAGAAGTCCAAGATCTCCCTTTCTTTGACACTGTAAAGATTAAGGTTTCGGATGCTCATGCTATTCTTGATGCTGCTTCCAAGAAATCGATCAATCTGCGTGCTGTGGACTCCAACACCGTGAGTTTATTCCTATATGTTCATTTTGAATATATATATATACATATTAACTTACACTGATGATTCTTTATTCTTTCAGATTACTGCTGCTTTTGATGAAACAACCACCTTGGATGATGTTGACAAACTTTTCGAAGTTTTTGCTGCTGGCAAACCTGTGAGTTTTAGAATCCATTCCTTTCCCTCTCTTTACTTTTAACTTGTTTGTTTGAGTTATCGTTTTCTCATACTCCAACAACGTCCAGGTTCCATTCACAGCTGAGTCTCTTGCACCAGAGGTTTCTGATTCTATTCCTTCAAACTTAACAAGAGAGAGCCCTTATCTGACTCACCCTATCTTCAACATGTATGTTACCTTCTCTGAATCTTGATGATTTATTGCCGTGTGGTTTAATAAGTATCTCACCTTTACTTTTCTATGTTAATTGTTTTTGATTTGACAAAGGTACCACACGGAGCATGAGCTGCTTAGGTACATCCACAAGTTACAGTCTAAAGATCTATCACTGTGCCACAGCATGATTCCACTAGGATCTTGTACAATGAAATTGAACGCAACAACTGAGATGATGCCAGTCACATGGCCAAGTTTCACGGACATGCACCCTTTTGCTCCTGTTGAACAGGCCCAAGGTTATCAGGTGAGCCACATATTTGATTCATCTTTCTGTAAATTTGAATCATGAACTGATTTTCTCTTGACATTTGTAGGAAATGTTCACCAATCTTGGTGACCTCTTGTGTGCAATCACTGGGTTTGACTCTTTCTCATTGCAACCTAATGCTGGTGCCGCTGGCGAGTATGCTGGGCTTATGGTTATCCGTGCATATCATATGGTAATCTTACGCTTAACTTATGATTTCATTACTCAATAAATTTATTCTAGCCTATGTAAAATCCCCTCTTGGAAGCAACTTTTTTATTAGTTAAATGCTTTATCACTTTTATAACGGTGAGAATGCATGATTGAATGATGCAGTCAAGAGGCGATCATCACCGAAATGTGTGCATCATTCCTGTTTCTGCTCACGGGACAAACCCTGCAAGTGCTGCTATGTGTGGAATGAAGATTGTTGTTATTGGAACTGATGCCAAGGGAAACATTAACATTGAAGAGTTGAAGAAAGCTGCCGAAACCAACAAGGACAACTTGGCCGCCCTTATGGTATAATGTTTCTTTCAGCATTGTGCTTTGGGTCAATCACTTCCTGAAACCACAACCTCTGTTTGAATTATTAGGTTACATACCCTTCAACTCATGGAGTTTATGAAGAGGGTATTGATGAGATTTGCAAGATAATTCATGACAATGGAGGTCAAGTTTACATGGATGGTGCTAACATGAATGCACAGGTATGGTTTTGCTAGTATATATCATACCTCATATTGAATAAAGAAGTCCAGAATTGTGTAACTTGAGAATTGTTGTTGGGACTTCCAGGTGGGTTTGACAAGCCCTGGCTTCATTGGAGCAGATGTTTGCCATCTTAATCTCCACAAGACCTTCTGTATCCCTCACGGAGGTGGTGGTCCTGGTATGGGCCCTATTGGTGTGAAGCAACACTTGGCTCCATTTTTGCCTTCTCACCCTGTGGTTAGTGTTCATCCTCTGTTATGATTGCTAATCCATCTTTTCTGTTACGTTTCTCATTGGTTGATTGGGTAATTGGTTACAGATATCTACTGGTGGTATCCCTCAACCCGAGGAAACAACACCATTGGGAACCATATCTGCAGCACCATGGGGCTCTGCGCTTATCTTACCAATTTCATATACTTACATTGCCATGATGGGATCTCAGGGACTCACTGATGCCTCAAAGATTGCAATTTTAAATGCTAACTACATGGCTAAGCGTCTGGAGGTATTCTCTCTTGTCCTTGCAACTCTTCTTCTCGTTTTCCGAATAGAAGAATCTTGCGTGAACTCACTTCTGCTTTTCTTGTTTTTTCAGAACCATTATCCAGTGCTGTTCCGTGGTGTTAATGGAACAGTCGCTCACGAGTTCATCATTGACTTAAGAGGCTTCAAGGTATGTATGTTTGTATTGTCATAGACGATGTTCTCTTCTATGGGCTGTAAATCATGAATCTTTTGGTTCAATTTCTTCAGAACACTGCTGGAGTAGAACCAGAGGATGTGGCGAAACGACTGATGGATTATGGTTTCCATGGACCAACAATGTCTTGGCCTGTCCCTGGAACACTTATGATTGAACCAACTGAAAGTGAAAGCAAGGTAACAAACACATTTCCTGCACTTCAATTCTCCAATAACTCAATTTCTCAACCTCTGCATTTACATATGTTGCAGGCTGAGTTAGACAGGTTCTGCGATGCTCTCATCTCAATCAGAGAAGAAATTGCACAGATCGAAAAAGGAAACGCCGATGTGCACAACAACGTCCTCAAGGTAAAATTCAATCTGTTTTACAGCAGAATTGGGCTCCAATTTAGCTCTCTTATCTGATTTTGACCTTGAAAACACACACAGGGAGCTCCACATCCTCCATCATTGCTCATGGCAGACGCATGGAAGAAGCCGTATTCTCGTGAATACGCAGCCTTCCCAGCTCCATGGCTCCGGTCCTCTAAGTTCTGGCCCACCACAGGACGTGTGGACAACGTTTATGGAGACCGTAATCTGGTTTGCACTCTCCTCCCAGCCAGTGAAGAACAGGCTGCAGCAGCAGCAGTCTCTGCTTAAGTTAAAACCACACTTCCCAAGAATGGTCCCACCAAAATCTTTATTACCTCCTTTACTTTCGCTTTCGTTTTCTGTACAATGTACATACTTAGTTCTTTAAGCCTCTCTCTTCTTTATCTAATAAATACATTTCCTTCTTCCACCTTCAATTCATGCTTTAATTTACACTTGTTTTTTGCGTGACGCTTTACATATTCTTTTAGATTTTACACTACAAAGGTAGCTGCCGATATCTTAGTTTTCGGGGTTATTTTAACCTCAATACAAAAATTTATGAACAGTTTTTAGATTAATGTGAAACTGTAGGATAAATATGAAAAGAAGTCATTTGTTAAGGACTACCTTGTAATTAATCATAAGGAAAAAGAAAAAGTAAAAAGAAAAAAGGAAAAAGGTGGAAAGAAAATCCGTGACGTCTCGGGAACACTGTTGACTCCTCTTCTTCTTCTTCTCCGAGACAAACTCCATTTCAGCTCTTTCAAGCTTTTTCACTCTCAAGGGAGGTTTCTCCATGCTGCGGTAAGTTTTTTTATGGATTAAATTTATCTTTCACTCATTCGTTTTCTTTCGGTTTATGATCTTTGATGCGGTGAGCTCGTATTTCTCATTTCGACCACTTTCGGATTGATTTTACCATTTACTAAGTTAAGGATTTTGAATCCCTTGGTTCTGGGATTTTTTCTGTGCTATGCGTTCGTATCTACGGTGGCCCAATCTTTGTCGAAACCCTAGATCGAAAGTTTTCTTTGTAAAATTGTATGCTTTAAGGTTTCGTTTGAGCAGATTAAAGGTAAATTTTGAAACCTAGACGATTTTTCTCTTGCGTTGGTGTGTAGTTTGTGCAATTCCGTTTAGGTTGCATGAGATCCACCTTAAATTATTGCCAGATCTCTTCCTCACCGAATACTTCCTTGGAGACTGTTACTTTGCATTTTGCACCGAATACTTTGCATTTTGAAATGCGATTAACTTTTATATTGATGATGTAATTGATGATTAATTATGTGGTTACCTGATTGATTGATGTTCATACATGGTTGTGGATATGTTTGTAATGTGAATTTTGTTTCAGCGTTAGGATCTAATACAAGTATATTTTAGGTTCCAGTGTTATGTCTCCACGCAAATATATATATTGGTTCCAGCTTTTGATCAATTGAGTTCAGCTAAGCTAGTTGAAGTATTCAATTTTATGTTCATACGGTGATCTTCTATGTTATGAGTACTTTAAGGAGTCTTTTTGTTTTGATATGGTTATTGTTTATTTCAGGAATCTGCAAACACTTAAATTTCCCGTGGAAGAGTTCCTCTGATGTCTTTGAAACATGCTTATGATGTCGAAGAAGCGAGCTCTACACCATGCACAATTCGAGATGATCTGTGGCCACTATGTGAGATTGATACCAAAAAATCAAAATTTCCATGCTGTATAGTCTGGACCCCTCTCCCTGTTGTCTCTTGGTTAGCACCATTCATTGGACACGTAGGAATTTGCAGGGAAGATGGAGTAATTTTAGACTTCTCTGGATCCAACTTCATCAATGTTGATGATTTTGCTTTTGGTCCTCCTGCTATGTATCTTCAACTTGATAGAACCAAGGTATATAACATCTGACCTTTTCATTTCTGCCTTTTTTATTCAATGGACAATGAAAAACATTATCTTTTGTTTTGTCTCAGTCTTGTTTACCACCAAACCTAGGTGGACACACGTGCAGTTATGGCTTCAAACACACTGAATTTGGAGCTGCAAGTACATGGGACGATGCACTCAGCTTAAGCGCACGTAGCTTTGAACATAGAACATACAACTTGTTCACATGTAACTGCCATTCATTTGTTGCTAACTGTCTGAACCGGCTATGCTATGAAGGCTCAATGGAGTGGAAAATGGTGAATGTAGCTGTTCTTATATTGATGAAAGGGAAATGGGTCAATGTAAGGTCAGTAATCCGATCATTTCTGCCATGTGTGTTGGTCACTTGCTTAGGGGTTTCATTAGTTGGCTGGCCTTTCTTGATAGGTTTTCTCTCTTTCTCACTGCTACTCATTGCCTGGTTCATCATTGCTACGTACTGTTTTAAAAACGTTATTTGCTGAATCTTTATTTGTTCAAATAAAGGAAACTACAAATATAAATGTATCTATACGCCAAAACAGTTTGTTTATTTGATGAACTTAAGCATATGTCTATGAAAACTGTCTCATTAATGATTATGTTTACATTAAGAAGACTAATTCTTAGAAAAAATAGGAAATAGTTAAAAAGTTGTGAAGTTCATAATAGTAATATTTACAAAAAATTTACCTTATTTTATATTAAAAATTTTAAATTCAGATGGAACATGTGTAAGTATGTCATTAAGATTTTTTGTTCGTGCAGTTTTCAGATAGACAGATAGAAAGAACACGTGTTGTTTAGATATGAATTAAAGTCACAAAATGATTTGCTTTGTCATGCTTTACATCGGATGAGTTGCAAAATTCAATGATTCTTAAACAGTCCAACGAATCTAGTCAAGATTTAAAATTCAAAACGAAAACTACGAATCTGTAGGTTTTCACTTTTCAGATAATCAATATTATATTGTAGAGAGAGAACCCGTAGCAAAAACATACATATAACTAATGTGAGGAGTTTCAGAACATAACCAAAATCACTCAAGGTTTAATTGCAAGTCGCCAAATTTTGACTGTTTCATCATCAGGAACCTGTTTCCCTCCTGTTATAGGAACAAAAGCATACTCAAAAACTACAGTAACTATGCAAAAACAAGACCATTGGACACAGTTTACATCCATGTCGTGTGCTTTTTCCTTCTTTAACAACAGTTTATATGAAGGTTCAACAAGCTGGCATGTAGCCAAAATTAGTCAAGAGAGTTCCACATTAAGATAAAAAGGATGATTTTGTGTTTTTGAGTGAACATAAAGGTGAAATGGTCTTACAGAGTCAACTTTGCTGTCCAAAAACAACACTATAGCATTATCGCCTGCTCCACTGACAATAATGTCATCCCTGCAGAGTTATTCAACAGAGTTGAGAAAATCCAAAAGTGATTGGGAAGAAGATACTACAGGTTACTAATATGGTTTGAAAATGACTAATCTTGACTTAATGTCACCGAAGGCATCGCATGCAGTTGCAAGGTATAGCAAATAACTCTTTTTTAAACTGGTCAATTTCAAGAAAAGTAAAACCATGTGAGGTGCTAATACCTTGACCAATGAACTGAGTATATGGTACGGTCGTGATAACCAGATAGCGTAGAAAGAAGAGTCCTGCAAAATCAAAGCAGGTAGACATTTCATTTATACAAGTTTAAACGAGATATTCTTGGAGCCAAGCTTTCAACTCTTGAGGAAAAAAATTATAAGATGTAAGCCATTATATACTCACCAAGGCACATATCCTTCACCAGAGTGCATCCTGGTAATATCTGTTCCCCATATCTTGATGGTTAGATCATCACTGCAAGTTCAAATTCAGGTAAGCCCTGATAAAGTCAAAACTATAAACAGAGACAAATTACGCTGCTTTTAGAACATCTATGGGAAATTTCACCAACCTACAAGTGACCATCTTGTCCCCTGTTGCATTAAATGAGATAGCCCAAACGGTTGAAGAGTGACCGCTGTGTGAAGAATAAAGGTACTACACATTAATCTATGATTCAAAACAGTACATTAAGCAAAAAAAAGTTGAAAAAAAGAAGAAGAGGCAAATAGAGGATATACTTGTTAGATTCATCTATTGTTTGAACACAGTTATAGTCATCATATTCATCTTCAGACCACCAAACCTGTAAACAGCACAAAACTAACACTAGTATATCACATTTTCTTTAGTTTGAGGTTTCAAATTTCTACATAAAAAGTGAGAGTATTCTCATTACCTTGATGGTGTTATCATAACCGCAAGAAAATAAAACATCCATAGTAGGATGCCACTTGACCATTTTAACATCTGGTTTATGTCCTTGTAACACTGAAAAACAATCAAATTCATTCTCTGTATCCCAAATCAAAATAGAATTGTCTCTACTACATGTTGCAAGCAATGAACCAGACGCATTCCAAGATACAGTTCTGAGTTCACTTTCATGTCCCTGCATACAATTCTCTCATAAAGATTCTACAAGCAAAAAATTGTGTGATCCAAACAACAAAACAGTACCTCAAACGTTGTAATACACTCAAAATCAGATCCAAATCTTTCCCAAATACCAGTGGTACCATCAAAACTTGCAGTAGCCAATAACTTTCCTGACGGTGACCAAGCACACGACCTCACAGTTTTAGTGTGTATGTCTTCCAAAACTGCCTGAACAATCACATTACACAATAACAATTATATCTCATCTAATCGAAAAAAAAAAGTCTGTATTCGAATCACAGTATAATGGATCAAAACTAAACCTTGCAAGTCCAGCTACGTGAGTGAGAACTCTGTTCCCAGATTCGTACAGTCTTATCGCCACTGCAAGAAGCAAGAATTGGTAATGTAGTGTCGTCAGTTACAGGATTCCAAGCTACGCTCCAAACTTTATCTGTATGTCCTTCAAGTTTCTGAACCTCTTCAAGCTCAAAATTCTTATTCATCAAATCCATTTACAATTTCTCTCTCTCACACTCACAAACTTATGCAAATTTTTTGAATTTCTCGTAAACCCTAAACCCCTTTTTACGATTTTAATAGCAGATTTCCTAAATTGAACGAAATTGGCAAGTGTATATGCATAAAGCATGCATTTTTGGAAACTGTTTTCGATTTGAGTTTATTTCCATTATTTGCTTTTGCGTGATCAATATTTATAGAAATTGTAACTTAATCCTCAATTTTTATATAAAACCATAATTTGACTTTTAATTTCGATAGCATCTATATTTTACCCAGCCATTTTGCTTTGTAGCTAACCTTGCAGCTAATTGTAAATTAATCTTTGGTACTCGACTAATTAATTTTTGAAAATTATAAATAAATTTCAAAAAGATCGTATACCATGATACAAATTTATCTAAACCAATTTCTCGACAGATATTTATTTATAAATTTTTATTAATTTAGTTTTATCGTGTTATAATATAATTAAATTAATTAGAACATAAAATATGATTCGTTAATCAAGATCCAACTAAAGCGAATTAATTACATGGAAAATCTCATAAGTCAGATCTTTGAAATAAGAGAAGTCAAGAACAAAAAGTATTGATTTATATAACAAAGTTTAATTATTGATTAATTAAATGAGGAGACACTAAATATGGATCAATAATTGGTCATGTTGAGTATTAGTTTATTGCTTATAGTCATTAAAGGAAAGGTTAGCCTAAAATGGCAACAACACCAACTAATTAATCAATAATCACTTAACCAATTCCAATTAAAATAATAATAGTAATCAAATAAAATAAGAATTCGTTTCAGAATCTAAGCGACCTCAATATCTACTTGTTTGTTTTTTTTTTACTAAATTAATTGTTATTTTTTTAACAATTATATATATATATATATAGATATATTGACATTAGTTAGTAACCAATAAGAATAAATTAATAATTGCTTTTGCCTATCCCCGTGAAGCTTTAAACGTGAAGTCCACAATTACAGCTAATTAGCATCTCCTGTCCAAGAGATCTATATATATATATATAATGTATATCATTTAATGGATTTAGTAGTTTCTAAGTCTTTTTATTTCATTTTTGGGTCTAAAATACATTATTTTTTGGAAATTTCGATTGAAATAGTGTCTTTTTTTTAATACATTTTCCATTAAAATAAGTTAGAATTGATTTTGGTTAGGTACCTAACCGGTTAGTATTTAAAAATCATGGTCATGATTGCAACAAGTGTGTGTATACGTATATAATAAAGTCAAATTGAATACGGTTGGGGTAGTTTTAAATAAAAGACGTATATTATACATTAATGGTAGACCTAATTAATAATTAAATTACATGTGCAGTATACTAAAATAAGGAATAATACAGAGAATTTTGTTAACTATAAGACAAAACAACACAGCTCTCTTTACATCTAAACCCTAAGCTAATTTCTTTTAAATGCGTTTTCAACAAATTAGAATACCAAATTACACAACAATATACTAGTAAATCAAAATCTTTTAAACTAAATTGCCTAGATAACTATGCAAAAATATAAATGTTTTGGAGCCGTATAAATTGTTATATATCTTGAGGGAAAAAATTGTTATATATCATAACTTTGACATTTTTTTGTTGTTTTAATTAATTAATTAATTAATTCTGATAGTTAATTTATGATTTATTTAATAATCCAAACATATAAAATTTTCGTGTACCTGCCTTCACCATAAAAAAAAAACAAATGTAAACTTACTACATAAAAAATGCAAGTTTTTAATCGTATGTCGGTCAAATTGTTAAAACCATTCCCAAAATTTCCACTAATTTATTTTATTAAAATTCATATTTTACTTATTAAAGACGAAAAACTTCTTAAAGTTACATAAATCTTTGACCAAATTGGCAAATATAGTATGGGTGTATCTATATAAAGAATAATAAACAAACACAAATAGATAATCCCATCCAATAACAATAATAAAAAATAAAAACAAAAAGTCATAGATTTCAGATTTGTAAACACTACAAAATAACAAAATAAAAAAATAAAAAAATAAAAAATAAAAATAAAAAAAATCGTCTTTATATTCTCTATCTCCTTCACAAAACCAAAGCCTCCCAAAAAAAAGCCATGAGCTCCTCCTCTCCAAAACCAAACGGCTTAACCGAAGAAGAACACAAAACCCTAGAACCGGTTATCAACACATACCACCGGTTTAATCCCAACCCAAGAACCTGCACTTCCTTAATCACCCACCGCATCGACGCACCTGCCTCCATAGTCTGGCCTCTACTACGCCGTTTCGATAACCCTCAACGCTACAAACACTTCGTCAAAAGCTGCCGTTTAATCTCCGGTGACGGCTCCGTCGGCACCGTCCGTGAAGTAACGGTAATCTCCGGTCTCCCAGCGTCAACAAGCACCGAAAGACTCGAGTTTTTAGACGATGAAAATCGAGTATTGAGCTTTAAAGTAGTTGGAGGAGAACATCGACTTAATAACTACAAATCTGTGACTTCTGTTAACGAATTTGTGAATAAAGAATCAGGTAAAGTATATACTGTGGTTCTTGAATCTTATACTGTTGATATTCCCGAGGGAAATACAGAAGAAGACACGAAAATGTTTGTGGATACTGTTGTTAATCTTAATCTTCAGAAACTTGGAGTTGTCGCTACTTCTACTTCTGCTGCACCTCTACATGAATGATTTAATTTCTATATTTTTCATTTTATTTTTTTTTCGAAATTAATTTTATATATTATTGGTATTATATTTTCATTATTGATTATTTATAATAATTTCTGAGTTTTGTTTTTTTAATTTAGTTATGAATATTAGAAGGAGAATATTTCTCTTAGGGTTTGAGAATATGTTATAAATTATTTCAATAAAATAAATTTGAATTCAATAATTTTTTTCATTATTTATTCACCATTTTCGTTAGTTTTTTTTTTATCTCGTATCACAAATCGATCTTATTAACTTACAAATAAATATAAAAATTAAATGTTGTCACTTTTGTTCAAATTTAGAGACTACATAGAAAAAAAATTTAAAGTGGAGCTCAATTTTTGTTAGTAATTAAACTGTGAGGTATAAGTTATTTAGTGTTTTATAAAAACAAACAAAAATTATATTTATTTTGGTATTATTTGTTGTATAATTTATTGTTAACATAAGTTGTTGAATTTTAATTTGTTAAATTGGTATAGTAAACAAAATTTGTTTTGAAAACATGTTTGTAAGTGAATTAGGACAAAAGCATAAAACCACAACAAATTTGAGAGAGAAAACCGTGTGCATGTGAGAGTAGTATTACAAAGTAATCTTTTAGTATTATTATTATAATAAATGAATAATAATAAAAATAGTATAATGTAATGGTGTAGATTGTTTTAGAAGTCTTTTTTTTAATGAGGTGTTAATAAAGAACTGAAAAGAGAGAAGTGTGTCACATTATGCATGCAATGCAACCATGTCCTGCTTCCAATGGTTGTGTCTCCTCAACTTGTTCATCTTTTTTTTCTTTTTCTTCATAAAATAATAAAGTTAAATATTGTTATAGAGTATTATTATTCAGTTCAACCTAAACAATCTCTTAACCGGTAAATGAATTTAACCGGTTGATTTAATTTAAATTAATAATTTTGAACAAATATTTATAACACTTCGCTAGTATCTTAATATTATATAATCAAATATTAATCGTTGTAGATCATTTTCAATATTGCTTTCAACATTTTTTGTTTTACAAATATACAAAGAATATTAATTTAAATATTAGTTTTTTTTAATTTTTTTTTCAAAAATGCTTTCAAATTTGAAATATATGAATAAATTAAAAAAAAATCGATATCACTCTTCAAATTTGAATAGTTACTACTCACTCTTTGTTTTGGAAAAAAAAAATAGAGTATAACTTTTCATATTTTTCTTTAAATTTTTAAAAAATACTAAAAATGAAACCTATTAAAGTTACGCTTAATAATTCATCAAAATAACTTATTCTTCCGATCACTTTGTTAGGAATTCATCGTTATAATCGTATTTTTTACTAAATAAATTTATAAATACAAGAATCACATGAATGAATCCGCAATTTTTGGGTTTTTGGCCCAGGCATATACTGTTTGTCCACATATCCTTTTGTTTTTTTTTTGGCAGGATCCGTAAATTGTTATCCTGTTATTTATTATCTTTGCAGTTAAATAAAATATAAAATAATAATAATTCTTAAAATGGTTAAAAGATTTGATGGCACAAGACACGAGTGGTAAGAAAGTTAAAAGTATAAATATAACCAAAATGGATCTCACCCATCTCATCAATTCTCCTTAAATAGCCAAAACAAATCTCAATCCTCTTTTTTTATTTTTCTTCTTCTTCTCTTCTTTCTGATTTTTGTTATAATTATAAGTTTGAAAATTACACACACAATTATTAAAATAAATTTTTAAACATCAAAGCAAATAAATAATAAAAATAAAAATTATTAATTTTACTATTAATAATTGTTGTGGGCCCCATTACCCTAATTAAAGCCTGCAACAGAAATGAGTGTTTCTCTTGCTTGCATTTCCCTTGACACAATGGTCTTTCTTCTTCTCTTGGATTTTATTTCCACTGTATTTCATCAAAACTCAATTTTTTAATTAATTTTTTTTTATTTTCCACTAATTTATAGATTTTTTGGAAGTATAATAGAGTATTTGAGTAAATTGGATTGAGAAAGAAAAGCAAAAAAATTGAAAGTATTTAGTGATTATGAATTATAATGGGTCCATGCCATAAACCTCCACTTCTCTGCATAAGGGTCCTTCGTACGCTTTGCTTTCCATTGTTTCTTCTCTCCTTGTTTTAACTTCTTTGTTCTTCTCTCTTTGATAAACCCCATTTTTTATTTTCTCTGTAAAAAGTTACAATTTTTCTCTGAAAAAAGGTCTCTTTTTTGCTTTTTCTTTACTCAGTGCTCGTAATCTTTGATGGGTTCTGGGATTCTCAGTTCCTTGGATTCTGGGTTCTTCATGAAATTGTATTAAAAAGTGAAAAAATCAAAACTTTTTTTTTTTGGTTGTTTGTGTTTATGCACAAAGAAATAAATCAGAATCACTTTTATCTTTATTTTTAAAAAACCCAAAAATCTAGGTGGGGTTTTCCTTTTTGTCTCTCTTTTGGAGCAGAGAGAGGCTATGAGATGAAGTACAGTGTTCTTTCATGGAGAAAGAAGAGAACTCTCCATAAGGGAATCCCGGAAAATTACATCTTTTGCTTCAATCTTTAGATACTTTCTTGGAAATTTTAATGTTTTTTTGACTCTTTTGTTTCCTGAAATCTTCAAAGGGTTTAACAAAAACTTGACAAACTTTGTTCTTCAAGAAAGGCAAGTGTTTCTACTTCTCTCTCTTTCTTTTAGCTCATTTACTATTTCACAGAGGACTTTGAAAGATTACTGGTGTCAATATCATTAAACCAACTACTTCATTAATTATAAATGTATGTGTATTCATGTATGAACCGACATATATACCTTAATTAAATGTATGCAAAACCAGTATGTCATAGCTTTCCATTGGTTTGATAAGATCTTGTCCTCTGTTTACTTCTGAAGTTCTTTTATGCTCTTCTTGAAATTAGGTCTGAGATCTTTCTTTTTTGTCTAATGATTAGTTATACTGATGCAGCTGGAGACGCAACGACCATAGAAACCAATGGATAACAACAACAAGTTTAGTTCTTTGGAAGATGTCAGTAACCAAAATGCTATAATGAATGGGATGAGTTTAATGGACCAAAACCATTCAAATTCCCTCAAAGATTTTGATCCATTCTCTACTTTCTTTCCATGGAACACCATGAGATCAGATCCTCTACATCTTGATGCTGTCAATGACTTGCTGGCTAACAATTTATCTGCATCAATGGATGATCAAGAAAACCCTAGCTTTCAGGGCATGGTACCTCAATTTCCTCATTCTTTGGATCATTTGAGACCTCCTTATCCCTATGCATTTGAAGGATTTGGTAATAGGAACAATGAAATATGGGATTTTTCTGCAAATGGTGGATTTCCAGTTCCTGGTTTCACTCTTCCGGTTACTGATAACACAAATGAGCTTTCTTTAAGTCTTGCTACGTTCCATCCTGATAACAATTCAGATCAGTGTTCAGAGATAAGCTTGTGTCCTACAACAACAAGAAGATTAATCTCAGAGCAAGCTTCTTGTAGCAGCAGCAAAGACCCTTGTAATGTACCTACAGGTTTCCCTCAGTTTATATCAGAATCAAAGTACTTAAACTCCGTTCAAGAGATACTCACTCAATTTGCAAGATATTCACTTAAAGATTCAGCCGTAAC
Organism: Aethionema arabicum; assembly: GCA_000411095.1. Lineage (NCBI taxonomy): Eukaryota > Viridiplantae > Streptophyta > Magnoliopsida > Brassicales > Brassicaceae > Aethionema > Aethionema arabicum. The sequence goes on from KE151497.1 coordinate 413,103, forward strand.
CCCTAGTTATGATCATTTTACCGAGTTTCTTGATGGCGAAATTGATTATAACGCCACAGTTGTTAGTTCAGGACCGAAACCACATACATCAGAAGCAAAGAAAGCACAGCTCTTGAATCTTCTACAAATGGTATAGTCAACAGTAACACCTAAACTCTTAAATTTGCTAAGATATTGATCTGATTTTGTGTTTTTTTTTATTTTGTGAAGGTGGATGATGGATACAGCCATTGCATAGATGAGATTCACACAGTTGTATCAGCATTCCACGCTGCAACAGAACTAGACCCACGGCTACATACCCGGTTTGCATTACAAGCCATTTCTGTTCTGTACAATAACTTGAGAGAGAGAATCAGCAATCAGATACTTATGATTGTTCAAGTGAAAGGTAAAGGAAAAGAGAACTCATTTCTTCATCAACAGATAAGACAAAGAAACAATCAATTATGGAGACCACAGAGAGGATTACCAGAGAAATCAGTATCTGTTTTAAGAGCATGGATGTTCCATAACTTTCTTCATCCGTAAGAAACAATTTCAAAAGTTTTCAAAATTGGTGTTGATGTATGGAGTTTTTGATGTTGTGAATGGTTTCAGGTATCCGAAAGATTCGGAGAAGCATCTGTTGGCTATTAGAAGTGGATTATCGAGAAGTCAGGTAAATTAGTAACGATGTTGTGATGAAATTCCATGGATATGGAGATTGAAATCTGAAATTAACCATGTTTATATGTGTATGGAAGGTATCAAACTGGTTTATAAATGCGAGGGTTAGGCTATGGAAACCAATGATCGAGGAAATGTATGTGGAGATGAAAAAGAGGAAATCAAAGCAAGACCATGACAAAAACAGAGGATAATCGATTTAGGGTTTTTTTCTTCTTAATTAATAATTAATTTCTATTTTTTAATTTTGTATTAGTGATGATGTTATTAAGCGAATTATTTAAAGTAGAATTGAAAATTATCAGTAAGAAAAAATTCCAAAATTATTTATTTATCGATTTATTAAAATCATTTAACGACATTACAGTTTATAATGATTTTTTAATTGTTTTTTTTTTTTTTTTTT
>KE151497.1:414256-436420 GCA_000411095.1 Aethionema arabicum
GAATACTAATTAAACGAAGATTTGTGGCAATATATATAAGAGTGTACCCCTTGCAGTCTTTTTTGTTTTACCTTATCTCCGCCTCTAGGGTTTCTATCATCTTCACCTATCTATGGCGGACGAATCGCAGTACTCATCCGGCGCCAACGACGCTTACTCTAACAAGAGGAAATACGAGGAGCAGACTGCACCTCCCCCGTCTACTCGTAGGCCTACTGGTTTCTCTTCTGGCCCGATCCCATCTGCTTCTCCTGATGCTTCCGCAGCGGCTGCTCCTCCCCCTTCCTACAACAACGTACCTCCTCCGATGGATGAAATCCAGATGGCTAAGCAAAAGGCGCAGGAGATCGCTGCTCGTCTTCTAAATAGCGCTGACGCCAAGCGTCCTCGCGTCGACAATGGCGCTTCTTATGACTACGGAGAGAAGGGCTTTAGCTCCTATCCTTCTGGTGTGTAAAGTTTCCTGTCTTGTTTAGTTTAGTACTTCTTTATATTTGATCGCCGGTTCTCGATTTTTTCTTCGTTAGCAAAATTTGTTCGTATTTAAGGCATGCTTGATGTTTTCTATTTGGTTGAAACTACGCTTATTGTTTGCGACTCATCTTGATCCAGATGGTAAGCCGGCTCCATCTTCCATACCCGTTTCCTATGGTAGCTTTCAGGGAACTACGAAGAAGATTGATATACCAAACATGAGAGTTGGAGTTATCATTGGCAAAGGTGGAGAAACAATTAAGTATCTCCAACTTCAGTCTGGAGCTAAGATTCAGGTTACCCGAGATATGGATGCAGACCCTAATTGTGCTACGAGAACTGTAGACCTAACAGGCACGCCAGATCAGATTTCAAAGGCAGAGCAGTTGATTACTGACGTCCTCCAAGAAGTAGTCCTACTCCTTGTTTATCATTTCTCTACTAAATACATTTTTGCTAATGATAGTGAGAGAAGTTCTTTTCTGTCCCCCTTCGATGTTGCATCTGAGAATTTTTTTTGGTACAGGCTGAGGCAGGTGGTTCAGCTGGTTCAGGTGGTGGCTCCCGTAGGATGGGTGGGCAGGCTGGATCTGAACAATTCGTTATGAAAATTCCTAATAACAAGGTAATTAGTGCGTTGGAGATTGACTGATTTCTGTCGCGTGGCCTTACTTAATATGTAATACACAAACTGCTCTAGGTTGGTCTGGTTATTGGTAAAGGAGGTGAAACAATCAAATCTATGCAATCTACGACTGGAGCTCGAATCCAGGTTTGTATGTTTTCAAATTGTTACTACAATGTGATACTACGTTAAATATCGTGTTTTTATTTGTACGGCTTGGTGAATTTTTAACTAACCCTCTGTAATTTTTGTAGGTTATTCCTTTGCATTTGCCCCCTGGAGATCCAACACCAGAACGAACATTGCAGATTGATGGGACCAACGATCAAATAGAACATGCTAAACATTTAGTAAATGAGATCATCACTGGCGAGGTATGTTTGATTGTTGTGTTGTTATGGATTGGCAGGCTGCTGCAGTGTCAACATTTCTGCTTGAAAATGATATTTTCTTTGAATCAAATTCGTTTCCTTGTCTTTAGCTTTATTCAGCCTATTAGTTCATTTGTAGATTTCAGACATTATTCACAAAATCTATTATTTTCCATCTGACTAGCATAGGAAGAGAAATCTTGGTTATGAGCGATGTAGGTTGTTAGTGTGATTACTAATTTCATTAGGTCAATGTTTTTTTTGGGGGGTAAATTGAGTACTTATTCTGCTGATTATAAACTTTACTCCTCTAATGCTTTTATTCACACCAAGAGCATCTACAGGGAAGTGCATAGCTCTTCTGTTCTGCTTATTTGCAGGGAATTATTCTGTACTTAATGTTATAAGACTTGGGCTTTTCTTGCCTTTTACTGAAAATTTATTTCCTATTGAAATCCCTTACCTCTATCTACTTATTGAAGCTGTAAGAGATTGCATGCTGCTTTTTCTTCTGTTCATTCATGGCTATTATCTTTCTACACTGAGTTTCATGCTTTGGTTACTAATCCTCCTGTGGCAGTTAATTTTTGGCCTTCGTTTCTTGGGTTCTTTCTAACTTCTATTGTTACGGAGTGATGTTCTTAGCATTTTTGCCCTCTTCAAATAGTATTTTCATAGTATAGAACTTTTTCTATGTTTATGAAGTATATACAGACATATATGTTCATCCCTTGGCCTCACAGCTAAGCAGCCTAAGCTGATTGACTTTACACTGGTTTGGAATTAGACTTTACAATGTCGCTAGATATTATAATTTGATCCTGCGGTTACTTTCAAAACAGTACTTACCATATTTAATCATTTTGGATTTTAAATGCGATATTCATTCTGTTATATTGTACACCTTTTTTCCCCCAGTCACTATAATTACGTATAGGTTCGCTCACCAGGTATCATCACTTAAGGTGGGTGACGGACATGGAGACCTATTAGCTATTTTCTCGTGTCACTATTTGATTGCATTATTTGTTGTTATTTAGCCTTGCTTCCCTTATTTCCTCCTGTATTCTGTTTAGTTTCTAGTTGAACCCCTCAGCCATGATCAACTCCAGAGATATCTTGTCCCAGCTTGAGTCTGCTATGTATCCAAGGGTAATGATATTGTTATAAACGATGCTCTGTAGTTGGTATTAGGATATTTGCCACGTGAATTTGGTTCCAAAATAGGTTCCATATATATATATATATATATGTGTGTTACTTTTCTTGCGGAAACTTCTATAGTATTCTGCACCTATTTTATCTCCGATAGGGAAAGGGATGGGCTTCTGCAGGAGAGTAACCCACTAATTTCACCAATCAGGACGGTATGTAGGCATCACTATTATTACCCTTCTAGAATATGATATGAACTTGGCTGTTCCTAAATGGACAGATTTTGGTAAATGACTTGTATTCCTTTCTCAATCTAGTATATTTTTCTTGTTATATGTCTGCCTATGTGTTCATGTGCTCTATGCTATGTGTCTTCCTTCTATGAAAAATTACCTATGCTTATTTATTGGTTTGTATACAGAATCGTCTTAATAGAAACTCATCAATGGGTGGAGGCTATCCACAACAAAGTGGCTATCAAGCACGCCCACCGTCTAGCTGGGCACCACCTGGTGCTCCGTCAGCACAACAACCTGGTTACGGTTACATGCAACAGGGAGCTTATCCAGGCCCCCCTCAGTACGGTCAATCACCTTATGGAAGCTACCCTCAACAAGCATCAGGTGGCTATTCTTCTAACTGGGATCAATCATCTGTGCCTCCATCGCAGCAGAGCGCACAAGGTGAGTATGATTATTACGGTCAGCAACAGTCGCAGCAACAAACCACTGGCAGCTCAGCTCCACCGACAGATACCACAGGTTACAACTATTACCAGCATGCTTCTGGTTATGGTCAGCCTGGGCAGGGATACCAACAAGATGGGTATGGAGCGTATAATGCCTCCCAGCAATCAGGATATGGTCAAGCTGCATATGACCAACAACAAGGTGGTTATGGCACCACTAGTAATCCAAGTCAAGATGAAGACGCATCTCAAGCCCCACCTTCATCGGCTCAGTCTGGACAAACTGGGTATGGTACTGGTCAACAGCCAAGCCCTAACGCAGCTGCCTATCCTCAGGGTAGTACTGGTCAGGCAGGGTATGGAGCTGCTCCGACATCTCAAGCTGGTTACAGCAGCCAGCCACCTGCTCAGACAGGATACAGTTCGAGCTATGGAGCACCAGCAGCTGCAAAGCCTCCAGCTTATGGCCAGAACCAGCAGTCTCCAGGTGCTCCTGGGAGCTATGGTCAGTCTGGCTATGCCCAACCACCAGCGTCAGGGCAGCAGACAGGGTATGGTCCACCTCCAACATATGGGAGTCAACAAGGTTACGGACAAGCCCCAGCTGCATATGGGTCGTACGCAGGATACCCACAAGCTGCTGGTGGAGGATACTCTTCAGATGGGTCTGCTGGAGCTGTGGCTGGTACTGGTGCCGGTGCTGGTACGCCGGCTTCACAAGGTGGTCAGCCAGCTGGAGCACCCAAGGCATCCCCGAAAAGTTGATATGTTATGGGTTAAAGTTTCGGTCATTATACGATATAGACTCATCCCAGTGTTTGTTTTGTTTTCCAAGAATCTCTTTATTTTTTTGACGTTTTAGTTAAACTCTTCTGTTCTGTTTTATTTTTGTCAGATAATGTTTAATGTTATTTCATGTCTGGTTTGGATTAAGTCGATTTCTTGATCCACTGATATCCACAAGAGTGGCCACTTTCTGTTCAAAACCATAAGCACAGAAACTAAACACAAGTTCAAATCCCAAGGGCAAACGCAAAATTTCCTAGAAATGTGGATGCGTATTCGCGAACACTAAATACTATTTACTGTAGTATGATAGATTGTGAGGTGATTGGGGTGTACACAAACAAATGCTCATCTTAGAAGTTGTTCCTACAAAATATTCTGTGTTTTGATTAAAGTACAGAAACCGTGATATACTCAATTGTTTCGACACTAGACAGAAACTGAATCTCCTTTATTCGATACATATGTTTGTTAATATAGACTAAAGTTTGGTAATGAAGAAAGAAGACTCTTTAAGAAGTAGGCAAGCATCGTATAATGTCTTCACTCAACATGTGAAAGTCCCCCACCCGTCTCAGCTCGTGTCCTGTCCACGAAAAACATAGTTTACATGCATATGTGCTATAAGAATTAAGAGTAAAAATAGTTGAGAGCGTCAGGTTTACTTGTGATCTGAAGGGTTTGGACTGATCTCATACACGATTGTCGCAACAACATCCCTTTTTAACTGTTAAAAACCAAGGGGGGAAAGTTAAATTAAGTACTATACCATTTCATAGCAACAACATTGGTGTGTAACCTTACCTGTGTTGCTTCACCTTTGAAACCGATATAACTTATTTGGGTTGTGTCACCCCCAAAACTCTCAGGGAAATGCAATGTGATGTTTCCAACACTCTGAAATTTTGAATACCTAATCACAGATGCAAATCACATTTCGAGATTTCAATATATCAGACGTTTCATAATTAGCTTATTCAATGATAGTTACATAACTCTGAAGCCCTTATTGGGACCCAAAGAAAGAAGATATGTGTAGAGAGAAACACCTGGTTTGGTATTCTAAGACTCCTTGCAGATTTTCAGCTAACTCCCATTCCTTCAAAGAACTCATAAATGTTTCTGCTTTAGGAAATTGCTTTTTGTATTTTGGTAAGCAAAAAGAGGGAATACCTGAACGGCTTGCATGCTCTCAACATCTGAGAAGTCAATCCCTTCGCGGTTGATGAACCTAGTTTTGAGCCAATAATCAGCTTATGTGTTTCTTTGAAAGGAAAATATGTAAAATCATACATAGAAATTTTTATTAAGAAATATAGACATACACTCTCAACTTAGAAGGACTTGTTCCATCAGGACCACCAACAACTGATATGCTCTTGATCTTTACATCTGATGTGAATCTACAAAAATCATGATAACATGAAGGCAAATGAGCTGCCCATCCAAAAATACTAATAATTTCCATAGACTTTCAAGTGAATTATTTGAAGTCACTTGATTTCTAAATACAAACCCAATCATATTAGTATAATTTCAAAGTCAGGGATAGGTAAGTGAATGAAAAAATGGTGTATTGAGTCAGAAAAAAGGGAAAAAATAAGTAAATAAGACATACGGTACAAAGACAAGCAACTCCGGATCTCCCTCATTGCTCTCCAAATGCTCCTGCAGGCAAGAAAAAATATCATATCCGTTTAGACATTATCATGCACCTAGCTTTGTAGATATAAGCCATGGAAACCACAAGCTTTAAGGATATCATGTGTTTTCTACATGAATTGAATAAAAGATGTAAAATTGAAGTTCTGTAAAATAAAGAGAGTACCCCAGAAGACTGTAATCGCTGTTCCCATGCTTTGAAGACTGATTTTACACTTCCCGAAACAGACTCGTTAAGAGCAGACACCTGAAACCAAGTTATAGAATTAATCAGACAACTCTTGGTGAAAGATTTATCAGAGAAAACTTAGTCTTCTACTAAAACGTTTGTAATTTGTATACAGATTATCCAGCTCTCATATACATGTCAAAACCAGCTAATTTGCAGCGAACCTGATTCTTTTACTCCTATATCTGGAAACCCTAAATTAAGAAATGAAAGTGGAACATCCAATACATCACAAGTCCAGGGAATCGAAAAATCAGAAAATATTCCACATATACGCAGCATCAAGTGGTAATACAAGTTTCCGGAATCATTAATCAATGAGTAGAACCATATAAGCAAAGAGAAACAGAGAAATTGCAGCTGAAGTAATCGTAGGAGGAAGACAAAGTGACCTTGGAAAGATCAATGTGCTTATAGAGAGACCAATCCGAGGAACACTCATGATCCTCGCAATCATGATCGTGCGTACACGACATTAGCAAAATGAATTTCTCGGTAGCGAATCACTAATCAAAAGATGATTCCTGAAGAATAATCAAAATTGCAGCGAGAAGATGAACATCAAAACCAGTAGTTCGCGAATCTACCTCTTTAAAAACAATCCTAGATTCGAAACGACCACGTTTTGTCTCACCAGTCACCAGTAGCTAAACCACTTCAATTTTGACCGGTTTTCTTAACATCCTGTCTAATCCGGTCCAAATCGGTTCGACCGCCATGGTTTAGGTTTTGTTCCTTTCGTGTGTTTAATGGTTACTTTACTTTTCTTTTTTGTCTCTTTAATTGGTTACTTTACTTGACTCCCTTTTTGCATCAATTTTTTTTAAAACAATTTCTTATAAATTTCTGGACAAAAAAAATCATAACGGCTAAATTAAGAAAAAAAAAATCATCTTTTATATTTTAAGCTAAATCATCTTCTCTTTACACCTTACATTTCTTATTTTTATATTTCTATGTTAACCGTTTCTTAAAGAAATTATGAATTAAAAAAAAATATAAAAATATTTAAAAGAAAATATCCATATTAAAATATCCAAAAATAGTTGCGTGCTAAGAGGAACAAAGCTATGAGAAGACGTCATAAGATTCAATAAATAGGAGGCCCAGTCTCGCCAAAAGATTCTCATCCACGTCACCTGCCCAATAGAATATCCTAAACCTTCCTCAACCCTATAACCATGAGATTGCCACGTGTCGCTTCCCGCGTTTACCTTTTCGCGCTCCTGCTCTGGCTAACCGCCGTTTCTGCTGGAAGAGAAGCACCCGATGATGTCATCAAGCTGCCGTCGCAAGCTTCTCAGTTCTTTCGTCCTCCTCAGGATGAAGACGATTCTAACGCTGGTACTAGGTGGGCTGTTTTGGTTGCTGGATCCAGCGGATATTGGAATTACAGGCATCAGGTATTGATTTGACGCGATTCTCTCTTCATCATTAAACCTAGTTTTTGAATCTCTTACGATTTTTGTAACGAAGTTGCCGCGCGATCGTTAGAATTCAGATGCGGTTATGCTAATTTTCTGGGCTGATATTTTTTCGTGCTTTGTGTTTCGCAAGTAGGTGATCTACCTTGATTATTGTAAAATTCGATTGAACGAAAGGAGGATCTGCCAGATCCGTTTTTTGAGTTAGATTACGTCAATTCTAAGCTACAGTTTTTGTGAATTTGAATCTTAATTTTTCTCTTACTTTTCTAGTTGTGTTCCATGTTTGTGAGGTAAGCATAAAGGATTTTGAGCCTAAGTTGGACTAGTTTTGTATTTCTGGAGACTTATGGCCTTATGGGCTTGCTAAACTTTCAGGCTGATATTTGCCATGCTTATCAACTCTTGAGGAAAGGTGGTGTGAAGGAGGAGAATATTGTGGTGTTCATGTATGATGATATTGCAAACAACGAAGAGAACCCAAGGCCTGGAGTCATTATTAATAGTCCGCATGGAGAGGATGTTTATAGTGGAGTTCCCAAGGTTTTCTTTGGATTTGTTTCACTCTTTAGCTGTGGTTTCAGACGGGTGATCTTTGTTTAAACAGATTTGTGATGAGTTGGTTGGGATTTGCTTGTGGCAGGATTATACTGGAGATGATGTTACAGTTGGTAATTTGTTTGCTGTGATCCTTGGAAACAAAACTGCTCTTAAAGGGGGAAGTGGGAAGGTGGTGGATAGTGGTCCAAATGATCATATCTTTATATACTACAGCGATCATGGTGGCCCAGGAGTGCTCGGTGAGTTCTACCTTTGAGTTTCACCGATTGAACACAGAAAGTGAATGTTTTTGTTTTGACTCAGTCTCCATGTTTATTTTCAGGGATGCCCACTTCTCCTTACCTATATGCAGACGATCTCAATGATGTTTTGAAGAAGAAACATGCTTCTGGAACCTATAAGAGCTTGGTACAATTGAAGTTTTTTTTTTCTGAAATGCTTTCTTTGTAACTGCCTATGTTTTGGCTTGAGCTGTTTGATCGTTCTCGTGAGTTCAGGTGTTTTATCTAGAGGCTTGCGAATCTGGAAGTATTTTTGAAGGCCTTCTGCCGGAGGGTTTAAACATTTACACTACAACTGCATCAAACGCAGAAGAAAGCAGCTGGGGTACCTATTGTCCTGGCGAAAATCCTAGTCCTCCACCTGAGTATGACACCTGTTTGGGTGACTTATACAGTGTTGCTTGGATGGAAGACAGGTTAGCGGAAGCTAAGATTTAGGAGTATTCTAGATTAGTATATCTATATCGATTCTAAATTTCTAATCCTTTGTTTTCAATGCACAGTGATAAACACAATTTACAAACAGAGAGTTTGCGCCAGCAATATGAATTGGTAAGCTTCAACTTCTGTAATATTTGATTAAGTGGATTTGTAAGGGAACAGGCATCAAAGGATTAGCTTGTTGTTTCAGGTGAAAGCGAGGACTGCAGGCTCTGGTTCGGCTTATGGTTCTCATGTCATGCAGTATGGTGATGTAGAACTCAGCAAGGAGAAGCTCGTCCTCTACATGGGCACAAACCCTGCAAATGAAAACTTCACCTTTGCATATGAGAATTCACTAAGGCCGCCGTCAAGAGTTACAAACCAGCGTGATGCAGATCTTGTCCATTTCTGGGAAAAGGTTATCTAACTTTCTTACTCACCTCTGTTATTAAACTATTTTCTCTGCTTACTTAAGTTATTGTTTCATATAGTATCGTAAAGCACCAGAAGGTTCTACAAGGAAAATTGAAGCTCAGAAGCAAGTACTTGAAGCAGTGTCTCACAGACTCCATGTTGACAATAGCATAGTACTCATTGGCAAACTTTTGTTTGGTATTTCAGAAGGTCCTACAGTGCTAAGTAAAGTCCGTCCTGCTGGACAGCCCCTTGTTGACGACTGGAACTGCCTTAAAACTCTGGTACACACTTTTCCCTTACCCTTGAAACCTGACCGTTAATTAGTTGCGTCAAGTCTTTCTCATCCTTGCGTCAAGGATTAGATAATTATATATGGTTAGAATTGAAACAACGTCTTCAGATGCCAAAGAATCACATCAAGCACAGTAGAAAACGAAATATCTAAAAGAATATTCAAAAAAAGGGACCAAAAATAGTACCGTGGACCCAACGCTCTATTATTGATTAGAGACAATGGTTGATGTCACATCATAATCCGGGCCATGAATAGCTTGTAGTGTAGTACAGAATTTGAATTACTCTATGATACGTTAAAAGATTCCATTTCCAACGACCTTATTAAATGAAAGTTAAAGCTTTTGTCTTGATGATCACTCACATCTTCTACTTTTTGAATGATTGCTAGGTTCGAGCTTTTGAGAGACACTGTGGTTCCTTGTCCCAATACGGAATCAAACACATGAGATCGATTGCAAACATTTGCAACGCAGGAATTGGAATGGAGCAGATGGAGGAAGCAGCTATGCAGGCATGTCCCACCGTACCGGCTGGCCCTTGGAGCTCTCTTCACCGTGGATTTAGTGCTTGATTGGTTATGTTCTATTTTATGATGATAATAATAATCTCTTCTCTGTGTATAATTGTATTATCAGTTTCCAAATTTGCTTCCAATGTACAAAGGTTAATGTGAAGAAAGGCGTGCTTATTATGCTCTTGCTTATATAGAGAGCAAATATTGAATTTGGAGAAGCTGTTTTATGCATGTCCTTAAGAATGTAATTAAGTTATTTTAATAAATTAATGTAAAATTCAGGTGTAAATGTTTGCAAATCAATAGGAATTATTATTTTCTTAAATTGGAGGAAAACATTTTCGTGTTCGAATCAAACATATAGTTGGAGAAATCAAGTGGTATACAATTTTCTTGGAGAGTCAATTTGTAATAAATTTTGTAGCATTTTAGTGGGCTAAAAAAGAATATATCAACATATCGTTTTCTACCAATTGCAGCCTTAATGATGTAGGATATATTTCATTCTCATATTTTGTAATAGTTTTCTACATTTATATTGTCATAGCTTTATACATTTATATTAATAGTTTTGTATTTTATCATAGTTTTACTTTTTGTAATAATTTTATATAAATTATATAAATTGAATAAAGATGTAGCAAAGAAAACATTTATACAAACTTACAGTTTTGTTCATTTATTTTGGAATACATATATATCAAGTCGCAAACACAATATATGAGAAGAGCGCAAAACCAAGAAGAACGAGGCTTTTAAGTGTTAGAGAATGAGTCGTATTGTTTACGCTCTTCTTGTATAGACTTGAAAATCCTGGCTGCATTTTCACTCGCTACCTTAGCATTGTGCGGCACCACCTTTATCACTCTCGTTGCTCCTCCCTCTCTTGTTGTCTGTGTCACCGTTGTTCTTGTCGTCGTTGTGGTCGTTGTCAGCGTTTGTTTACTTGCGTTGTTGTTGCCTTCATTTACTGTTGGGAAGGGCCGAAATGAGTTACCGGAGCTCCCTTCTGCAGCCACACGGCTTCCGTTGCTTCCTTGCTGCGGCTGGCTACTCTTTCTAGTTCGAGAACAAGATTTTGTTGGTGGGATCTCCTGCAGATGCTGTTGCTGTTGCTGTGCTGTCTCGGAGTTTCGTGGAGTGTTACACGAGCTCTGTTGTTGGATGTTCAAAGCTGAACTCTGAAGATCTCCGGCATGGCCAAACTGATTCATTTGCTCATTTGGTTGATGTTGGCCTGAATAATGAGGGTTCATGGTGGGCATGCCATAAGGAGGGAAGTAACCATGACCAGGAGATGGGAAGCCAACGCCAGGGTGATAAGGAGGTGGTGCACCTTGACCTCCCATGAAATTACTCACTAACATTGGTGCAGGCATAAATTGGCCATAAGTTCCTCTACAGACCGGTCCAGTGTGTCCCAGAGCTGAGTGAGGCTTATATATGAGCCCTTCGGAAGGAGACATTACAGGGATCAACCATTGCTGATTTCCTAGGGGAGGTTGAGGAGGAAAACACCATCCACCAGTTGAGGTCATCTGGGCCTCGCCGTTGCCAAGAAACGGCATGTAGTTGGAAGGTTGATGATGAACTTGGTTTGTTTTACTTGGCGAAACAATAGGATCTGTAGGATGCTTCCAAATTACATTTTCGGCTGAACATTCCATTCTATGTTGGTCAGTCTTCTCGGAGTCACCTCTGAGTCTGACAGCGTCTGGTAGAGGCTTTACGATAAACTCTACTGGAAGGATCTTCTTCAGTGGAGACTTTTTAGCAGGCGCTTTTGCAATGTAATTGACATCATCCAGCAAGAGATTTGGTGACGCAGCAATAAGTTTTTGAACCTGTTATTACGGAAACAAGCACAGTTGAGATGTAATTGGAAGCTTAAATACAACTAGCTATGCAATTTACAACTTTTCTTATTGAATTTACCTTAATCAGTCTGTGCAGCTCAAATAGTTGAACTGAAAATACTCGTTGTTGACTGTAGGGAGAAACGGAGCCACATCAAGAAAATGACCCATAGAAAAGTTCAGTAAAAGATATAGTTATGGTTTAAAAGCTACGGAACAATAGAACCACAGTTATCAAATGATGGAAAAGCATATCAACGCGTCCAAGGGCATAAGTTCAAGCATGAATAACCAGAATTCAGAAACTTTTATCAAAAAAATTCAAAGACACATTATGCAGGGGATGGGTTTATGATCTCTAACTTACCGCAGCATAAGATTCTAAAGAAGGTGAACCTCATGATTTAAGACACCGAAAGCATGAGAAAAACTTGTTAATATGCATTGTTCAATTCATGATATATTACGATGGCAATGAATTTTAGCCTGTCTAATATGGAATAAGAATATCATTAAATTCGTCACTAATTCTAAAATCCATAAAAACTATGTAATGTCAATCACTCTAGGAAACGTCTTAAGCAGTAGCAAGAAGCAACTATAGTTCTGTGTTTTCATAACTATCGTAACTTATGTAAACCAAAAATTAGATCCCAGCTTCTCACAGACTTGTCTCCTACCTGGTTAACCCCTCAAATGACAAGAAGGGAAATGCCCAAGACGACAGTGCGAAATAAAAAGCAATACCAAACCGAGACAAGGACATGTTCGAACAAGTAGATGCAAAGAAGACATAGTATTAGGCCATGAACTGTCTCGGCGGGCACCTTGCACAATGTACGTCATATGAGAATGTCCCTCCCTGCTATAACATGATCCAATGTGTTAATGATACCAAGGATTTTTCAACTAACATATAAAAGTACCATTTTGGGAGGAATCAGGGCCGTCTCGCCTATAGAACCACTACATCTGAAATAAAAACAGAAACATCTACCCCCAAAATAAGACACTAAATGGTACTTTTATATGCATATCAGCAGTTCATTGTAATGTCAACCACAAAAAAAGAAAAAAACTAAAGGACAATGTGTTCTAGAATGATGATAGCAATATAAAACTTACCACAGTCCTCCATGAAAATACCACAAAAAAAACAGAGGAAAGCTTCAGTCCAACGAAGAAACAATGCTTCAGTATTAAATACTTGCAATTAGCAATTGTTGATGCAAAAGAAGACGATGAATATGAAGAGGGGAGAAGAAATGAGCAAGTCAATAAGAACTATAGATGTCTAGTAAACTTACTTGGCAATAGCTTTCCTTGCCCTCCAGAAACGTTTTTGGCCTAATACTCCTACCACGTCATCAGGAGAGAGATCTATGCCAGATATATAATCCACCATCGAAGTCTCATCGGACAAGCCATCACTTGCCTCATCATTTCCCTGCTGCAGAGAGATGAACTCTCTGTTTCTGTGATGTTCACGACCATTACCAATGTCATCAGGACTGCCACTACCCTCGTCAGAATGCCTTTCCATTGCCAACTGAGACTCAACTCCATTAACAGCGTCATTCACACGAGAGTCACTATCATTTTGATCCAACCTACTTTGATAATCTTGTCGCAAGGACGCATTACATTCATTTACTCTATCACACCTGGATGTTGATTTCTCAACATCCATTTCTTTTGTAGCAGATAAAGTCACTTCTTGAATTTCAACGGAGCGATGAGAGATAGGTGCCATAAACGCAGAGTCTTTTTCCTTTTCAGTGCCACTCTTGATTCTGCCATAAAACTGAGATTTTCTTGAGTTAACGAATACTGGAACAGCAAAATCATCTTCTTCTCTGATCATTTTCTTCTCGTTATGTTGTGCCATAGATCTAACATTATCCATGAACGACCTTTGAGAGACAAACTTCTCCGTTGCATGGACTGTAGCTGAAGAAGGCATCTGGCGCTGGGCATATAAATGTCTTTCCACACCACTAGGCTGCAGAAAAAGAAGGAAAGGGATTATTTCACCAACGTTCCCTATTGATAAGTAACCAGACATATAAGACCAATAACGAGAAGAACACAAAGGAATCCTCGAACACATCAGAGAAACTAACAACAAATCAAACCAAAATGTTAAGAACGAGCTTAGACGTCAACAACCAGATCCAAATTTAACTAAATACCAGTTAAACAAACATCAAAAACAATACCCACCAGAACCCAAATACATGTTTTCGAAGAGCACAATCTTCTATTGAACTATAAAGAACAGGAAAAAAGGTAATTCTGAAAGATGAATAGCCTTATCACATACACTAGGATATATTTGTGCCCACTTCACTGTGAGTTGTGCATAAGAATTCCATTCCAAAAGTTCAATCAGTAAGACATAATGGTTCTGACGAAGAACATTGTTTTAACAAAGAACGTTGTCTCTATATTGTTTTACCTGGTTGGAAGGTCCAGGAGGAACCACAGTGTTTGTGTTAGTAAAGGAATTAAGAGGCAACGTTCCGGGATCTCTAAACCTCTGAGAAGGAATGCTAAGCTGCTCATAGAGCGCCATCTTGTTTCTTGGGGGAGCCCTAGGCCCTCCTTTCTCTGCATCGTTCACATGGAGGCGAGGAAACATCGGTTCCAGTATCTTTTCCTCATCCTTCCCTCTCTTCATCACAACCTTTGCTTGAGAATTACAAACCCAAAGTCTCACATGTATTCAACAGCGAAATATTCGAAGAGAATTTATAAAAAAATTCACAGTATATACTCCAATTGGCTGATTTCCCAATCAATACTCCCTCCTCCGAAATCTTATCCTAAAACTGTAAAACAAAACCCCAAATTCAACATAAATGAACTTCACAAAAACAATCCAACATATCATAAGCCAAAGGAAACTACAAGACATCAACTACGACAGATCTCACAAATCAAAGAAAAACGAAATTAAGAACCAGCTGAAGAGAAATCACACCATGGAGAAAGGAATTCCAGACTCTAAACCAGAAGCGCGAGACTCCGCTAAGGAAAAGCGAAGCTCTTCCCTAAGAAGGAAGAGACATGAACCAAGTAGCGATGCTAACCAGAGCAAAGGAACAAGATTCGGAGGTAAGAAAGAAAGAGACGACGCAGATGACTTGGGGGCGAGAAAAAAGGGAATGGAAAGTGGGACCCAATAAGATATTAGTAAAAGATCTTAGAGATAATCCATTTTTAAGAAATTTTTATTTATATAACATCTTTAATATCTAAACAGCGAATCATTAGAAAGCAAAAAAAAAAAAAAAGAAACCTTAAAAGCTTCTTCGACCACATTACTTTCTTAGTAAACAATTTAACCTAAAAAATAAAATAACTTAACCTTTTCTTACATATAATCTTTTATTAACGAAAGAGACGTTTAAAGGATAATCTAAAAAAAGGACCACCATTACAGTACGCAGTATTTTTTTTTTTTTATCTATATACATGTTAAAATATAGTTTATAATAGTGATGGTAAGCTATAAGCAATTGAATTTCTTTATTAAATAATATAAAATTTGAATATAAAATTGGGAAAATGACTAAAAAAATCCCTTATTTTTGTGAGGTGATAAATTAATATCTCTACTAAAAATTTTTTTAATTTAATCCTCAACTTGTCAAAAGTGAGTAAATAATACCCCAACTATTTAAAATGTAGTCAATTAATACATCTCCATTATATAACAAAATGATCTCACACAAATCGCTTGATTTCATCGTTTCTTTGTCTATTTACATTGTTCAATTTGGGGATTTAGGGTTTCTTATATAATTGAGGATTTTGTTTCTCATGTCGGGTTACGGGTTTTGGATCTCGGGTCTAGGATATGCTAAATAATTAATAATGATATGTATATTAGTTTTGACGTGTCGTGTCACATAGACCGTTTTAAACATCCAAATAAACGACGTTATACGATTTTAATGGAGATGTATTAATTGACTACATCTTAAATAGTTGGGGTATTATTTACTCACTTTTGACAAGTTGGGGATTAAATTAATTTTTTCTTTAGTAAGGGTATTAATTGACTACATTTTAAATAGTTAAGGTATTATTTACTCACTTTTGACAAGTTGAAGATTAAATTGAAATTTTTTTTAGTAGAGGTATTAATTTATCACTTCACAAAAGTTGGGGATTTTTTTTAGTCGTTTTCCCTATAAAATTTAAACACGAAGTATGAATTCGACCGGCAATGTGTGATGTATACTGTAAGAATAAATAATTTAATTATTAATACAAAAAATAATATAAATAAAATAAGTTTAATTTAAAGGTTAATATATAAGTTGAATGGGCCGGATAATTGTGTGACCCAAAAGCCCAACGTTGACGGTCTGTAGAAGAATCCACAGTCGCTGAAACCGAACACTCCCTTCAATAATCTATGAGCTGATTCGATGTTGTGATCGGAATGGCGTCGTCTTCTCCAACTCAGCGTACTCATGTTCCGATTCCTCCTGACCTAGGTACGTTGACACGCTTTTTATCCGTTTTCAGTTTGCTTTTTTGATCATCCATCAATTTCCCCTATAAATTATGTCTCGATTCTCTGCTTCTGATTTTATTTGCTGATCGCTTAGCTCCGATGTTCTATTATCATTTTCGATCATCTTATATAAAATATTCCCCAACCAATTTGATGGTTTTCACCGTTACTGAGTAGATTGTTTTTAACGAAATGGGTTAAATGTTATTATTCGTTATCGTTTTCTTGTTTGGTTATCAGCCGGCTAGTAAAGGCAAATCATTCGAGGGATTTTCGATTAATTTCTGTTTTGATCTAAGCTGTGGTGTGGTAAGATGAAGCGGAAAGATGAATGCATGAGCTGGGATAAGTGTAATTCTTAACCTTCAAATAAAACTAGGGCAAAAAATCAGTAAAGCTATGGTCTTCTTGTGAGGCGCAGATAAATGTGAAACGTCTAGACCAGTTTGATCATTGTATGGAAGCAATTAGCAAACATTGTGAATTATCCGTAGCAATCCTATTTCTTTACAACCATTTTTGGGTGGTGGCCCTGGCTATTTATTGGGGCTCGGAGATCCATATTTTGTTTGCTGTTAGATTGTGTATTAATTGTACATATTGTTCAGCCTTTGTCTGATGTCAGACATGCTTTTACTCTGCAGGTGGCAGGTCACTGATACAAGAAGCTAATGAGCCGCCAGTTCCCATTCACATAGTGACGGATCCTTTACAACTTCCTGCTGAGTTCTTAAACCCTACCCCTGAGAAGAAATTGGTCATTGGCTTTGATTGTGAGGGTGTTGACCTCTGCCGTCATGGTAAACTTTGTATCATGCAGGTGAGCTTTTTTTTTGTGTGATTTGCCTTTAGCAATTGAATTTTTGAATGTGAAGGATTGGACGTAGAATCTACATACAGTTTGTTGGCTAAATGATTTATGTTTTCCTCTCGGTAGTTTATAATTCTTACTAATGAACACTCGTGGCAGATTGCATTCTCTAATGCTATATACTTGGTTGATGCCATCGAAGGTGGAGACATGCTTGTGAAAGCCTGTAAGCCTGCACTTGAGTCTAATTACATCACAAAAGTTATTCACGATTGCAAACGTGACAGTGAGGTGTCTCAACTTTTTGTTGACTTAATATTGTGGCTCATCATGACCTATATAATTTAGGCCAACATGACTTAATTATTCTCGTACTACAGGCCTTATACTTCCAGTTTGGGATAAAGTTGAACAATGTCGTGGACACTCAGGTACGTTATCTGTGTGAACATGACAGCATCTCTTGCTTAAGCTATTGCCTGCCTTTAGACATGTATTTCCCTTTCTTGACCCTGCTTTTATTATTATACTATTTCTGGCACACAGATTGCTTATTCTCTGATAGAGGAACAAGAAGGCAGGAGGAGACCTCCGGATGATTACATATCGTTTGTTTCTCTCCTTGCTGATCCACGCTACTGCGGTACATTGTAAAATGTTATCTTAGTTTTATGTGTCTCAGTATCTAATCCTAGGGGTCTCTTGTTCTGAGTATGGATACACTGATTTCAGCCAAGCAAATGTTTATGCAAATTCGACTATTTCTATAGAAGCTGCTTTTTGGAAGTTCTTGTTCTGGTTCATTTCTTGCACCTTGAAATAATGATATTGACATTTTTTGCTTATCACGTGATGGTGTAATAAATCACTTTTTTTGTTTATTCGTTATAGGCATATCCTATGAAGAAAAAGAAGAAGTCCGTGTGCTCATGCGGCAGGTTCCTTATGTTTCCCACTATATTTGTAATAGAGTTTAAGTGAACTATTGCTTTTTGAATGAATCAATAAAATAGTTTTGTTTTCTTAATCTTTCAAATATAGGATCCAAAGTTTTGGACGTATAGGCCGTTGACAGAGCTCAGGGTCCGTGCTGCAGCCGATGATGTTCGCTTCCTTCTGTATCTTTATCACAAAATGATGGAAAAACTGAACCAGCGGTCCTTATGGTATCTTGCAGTCCGTGGTGCTTTGTACTGTCGGTGTCTCTGCTGCATGAGTGATACTGATTTCGCTGATTGGCCAACACTCCCTCCAATTCCAGGTTCGCACTAACTGAGAGTATAATTCAAACCCGTTCAGGATATAAGCTACGTTATCCTATGGATTTCATTCGTTATTTTACGAGCCATGTGGTTGCACGTTCCCACATTGACGTCCTATTGGCTATAGACTGAAAGAAAAAGTCAGATAAAAGTTGACTTCAATTGCTTTGCTGATTGTAGTCGGACCTTAAATCTTGCAGATAACCTGAGGTCAGGAGATAAGTGCGCTGAAGAAGAGATCCTATCGGTACTTGATGTTCCACCAGGAAAGATGGGACGTGTGATTGGAAGAAAAGGAGCATCAATCCTCTCCATTAAGGAATCTTGCAAGTATAATCCCTCTCTTATATAATCTCCTTACTAAGATCACGTTGCAGCCATGTAAACACAATGTGATATATGACTGCTATATATGATCCAGCTGATGTATATTATCTTGCAGTGCGGAAATTCTAATTGGAGGCTCAAAGGGTCCACCTGACAAGGTTAGTCCATTAATCTCAACATATATTTTACAATATAACAATAATGAGAGATTAGTGGAAACAGATAACAAAGTAAGGTTTGGTCTGTTATTTGTTGAAACCGGGTTTGGTGTAGATATTTGTGATTGGACCAGTGAAGGAAGTGCGCAAGGCAGAGGCTATACTCAGAGGAAGAATGATAGACTACTGAAGAGATGATGAAGTTCCTTTGTATCTGTCTCTCTCCTTACAAAGAACACGTGTCACAACCCCCACTAAACCCTCTTTATACTTGAAAACTCCATGGTCGCGACCCCAGAGAATCCTCCCCTCTCCTTCAATAAAAGTTACACCATGTTTCGCCCCTATCTGTTTTCTTATGTATTGATACTTTGGAGTAGTGATGATGAGGCAGCTAAAATATACTCTCGAATTTAAGCTACATTGATTAAAATATGCAACAATTTGGCCGACCAGGCTAGTTTTATCCGACCCCTTTGTTCAGTTTCGTATTTTTATGTAGAGACTAAACCGGTCATGAATCCAACCACCATTAACCGGTCACGCATACCACGATGATGATAAAATTACCTTTGATTTAGAATATTTTAAAATTAGTAAATATAAATATTTTAGATACAAATTTTAAGATAATTATGTTTTTTTTGGGGGGTCGGAGATAATTATGTTTTTATGGAAAGAAAAAAGATAAATTTATAAAGGATAAAATAGAAAATCGAAAGAATAGATCAACTCATTGAAAGCTAAAACCTAGGATGTTATTTCGTACCTAAAATACTTATCTCAGATCTAATGATATGATCTTATCTCACTAATCTCACAAAGATAGTAATAATGAAGCTGCAACTTAACCTTTCTTTCTTGAACAGAAGATAAAATCCAAATACAATTAAGAAGTAATTACAAAAGATGTAACATTAGTAAACAACAAAATAAAAACGAACACTAAATAGAAATAAAATAAGATAATACCAAAATATTTGAAAAAAATTGCAGAAATATTCAGAGGAAAATATCGTCATCATCCTTTGTCTTCTTCACCTTGTAGCGATGATTTTTAATTTTTATCTACATTCAAATCTCCATATTCACAGAAACTATGTCGGGTCAAACAAGATCTAGTAGGGTAGCCAACATAACTCGGAGGGGGAAACCGAGTTAACTCAACCGAGTGAGTTTTCTTTGCTGAGTCTGGCGTACATCTTCGCCCTTAGCTCTTTTCCGGATTCAACAACTTCCATTGATGGCTCCTCTTCACGTGGTGCATTTTCCCACAGGTTGAATCTCTTATTTAATTTAGGACGCAAAGACGAAGTAAAAGGTAACCCTAATCCAGATCTCATAGGTGAGCCCCAAGAACGACACCCGCTCAGTTGCATTTCCCGGATAGAAGCAATGAGTTCACCTGGGGTTGGAGAAAGTGGCGGAGATGCCGACGATGGAGATATAGGAGGAGAGATGAGAATCGAAGTGGAGGTTTCTGATTTCGACAAATGAGACTCAAACCGGTTACGAATCGATGAATAACCTAGATCTGGCTCACATCGTAACTGTTCCGGCGTATGAGCGAAGAAACAGACTCTTCTCCGGCAGCTCGTCCCATCTTTACACGGCTGAGTTCTATAACGAGCGGGATGTAGCCAACACTCAAATACACCATGAGCAAACTCACATGAATCACCTTTCCTACAACTTCCTTTACGAAACTCAGGACAAGCCGTACCTGAATAATGATACTTCCTCGGATCGCGTCTTCGTGCTTTCTCAGCCGGATGCGCAAATGGACACTCAGTCCAGTCATGAGATCGACCACGCGCGCAACGCCGCACCTTAAATTCATACATGCGAAACTCATCGCACGCAAACGAGTCAAGAGGAAACTCGTCCCCACTGGATGAGTCAGACTCGTTCGCAAACTCGTTAGATGGAAGGTAACGGTACAGAGGCGCAAGAGATTCCATGTACGGAGATGTAGAGTATGGATAGTCGCTACCGGAGGAAAATGGTGTAGAAATCGTAGCCGTTGGATCGTTGATTTGATCCCATGAAGGGATCTGGATGGTCGGATGTGGCCGGCGGTTTTCTCCGATCATCATTGTTAAGTTACTCTATGCGAAAGAAAGGGCTCTCTCTCTATGTTATAAACTACCTTTATTAACCATGGTCGAGTCAGTATTTAACCACGGTAAAGTTAAGAAAATCTTACTCTATCCACGTACGCGTACGGTTAAACTATTATAAGCACGTACGAGATTTTTTATAGCGTGACAATCCTACCCGTCACAATTCTCACGGGTGAATCTCCATCGTTGATTTTGTAATTATATTAAACCGGAAATTAGTAATAAATTTCAACGACTTTATTGTCTTTACTCAGCTTTTAAAAGTTTTAACCGGAAAATTTATTAATTAATGAGATCTCTATTGTTTTATGTCTCTTTAATATTTAACAAAATGTACATGAATATAAAATTAACTCTTTCTCCAACTACATTTTAATTTTTATTAAAATACAATGTGATAATATTTCAGAAATTATTTTCAGAACAAATAGGATTAGTTAGATAATAAAGTTTAACACAAAGCAAAATAAATAATATTATATTTAAAAAAGAAAATGGCAATCCACTACACCGAGATTCACCTGATTATAACTCCTATTTGGATCAAAGGTTATCCATTCAGGGGTACTTATCCTACGTGGCATACTCGTATTCAAATTTAAACATAATTATCACTAATCAGACCAATAAACAAATGAGAAGTGAATTTAATAATCCTATTTGACTTATTCATCAGATAGAGTTTTGGGGACAAAATCCTCTCATATCTCACCTAACTTTACTTTTTAAATTAATATTTTTGGTTCGTGGATTTATAAAACTATAGAAAATTAAATACATCTCAACGTTTGGTTGAGTTAAAAGGCTTTGATAGATAACATGTAATTAAATATTAATTAATTATTATTATTAGCAGCTATGATAATGATTTTAGTAGGTCCATTATCAGTTCTTATCCCATGAACTATTTCATAAAAATAATATTCTACTCATTTCTATGCGTTAAACAATTTATCTACCCACTATAGTCGATAGCTAACTATTTTTATTTAAATGTTAAACACAAGTTACGAAACAAAAATCTTTTACGTTTGAACTCCATAGATATTTATCGAATGACTATTTAGACGACACAAAACAGAATATACAGAAATAAATTTATAAATAAATTTATAAATAAACTAGATTTAATCCGTGGAAATGCACCATTTGCACGGAGAAATTTTATTATTAATAAAAATTAAACATTTAA
>KE151497.1:436604-448876 GCA_000411095.1 Aethionema arabicum
AATAGTTAATATAATATTTTTATTTTACATATAATTTTAATTGATGCGTGAGTATAAAATTGTTCCATCTAACCTTAATTATATTTTTAATATTAGTTATAAAAATTAGATATCAATTAAAATTTAAATAAATATTTGCATTTAAAATATCTTAAATCAAATTTTAAAAATTAGATATAAATTTAAATATTTTAATTTGGAATATTTGGATTTATATTGGTAGAGATAATTTAAAATTTTAAAATATAATATTGTTAAATATATAAAACTAAAATTTAATATAATTGAACCAAATATTTTAAAAATTGTATTGAAATTTAGGTAAAAAATTATATTTAACTTTGTTTTAATTTATTTTTAATGGAACAAAATTTATTAATGTTAAAATTTTCCACAACAAAAACCTTTAAAAAAATACTTCGCATTTTCATTCATAGTTTTCTTTTTTTTTTTAATTTAGTCAAAACTTAAAATACAAATAATAAATATGAAAAAGAATTAACACGATAACAAAACATAAAGTTTTGAAATATTTTATAAATAAGATTTTAAAAAGATAAGATTTAAACTAAATAAAAAAACTGTGAGAATTAAGGTGGGTTTGCTTATAATATAATTAGATTATAATTTTGCTTTTTATACTTATATTATTAGTTTTTAGTTATACTCTCATTAAATATAGTAAACTTATTTATTAATCTACTTTTTTTCTTAAAAAAAACACACCAAAATTAATATCTGTTTATAGAAAAAAAGAAAAAGAAAAAAGCATTTCATGGAGCTCACTAGATGATTAGTCATATACATTCATCAGATTATAACTGATCGCTCTAATAACTCGCGGTTGCTGATTCTTGTGATCGAGCCTGCCCATAATGTCCCAACTCTTTCGCTTTTTCTCTCAGCCTCATCCTCGCGTTATCCAGCTTATCCGCTCCCATCGGGTGTTTTCCAGTTACGTATTTATAGATCCACGAAATCGCCGTCGTTGCTGCCACTCCGCATCCACCTGAGACTAGAAATCCCGCCGTCAGAAGTCCTAGGGTAATCACTGCTGGTACCAGCACTGGACTGAACAGAACCATCAGTGGCGTCGCTATAATCAGCCCGATTACGGTTCCGGTTAGCGTTAGTCCAGAGAGCACCAGTAGCGAGATGCCGATCGCCGCTGCCGTTATGAATCTCACAATCTGACGAGTCGATGGTGATGAATCGTGGAGATTTCGTGTGAGTGGTTGCTGGTGATTCGTCGACATTTTGGGATTTAGGGTTTTTGTTTGTGAAGGTGCATGTGAAAGGATGAAGATGAAAAATGGACGAATTTAACGGAGAAGCGAGAGGAGACACGTGGCGTTACTTACGCGTGTGAGAAGGTGTCACCTGGCAGCTCTTTGAAGAGTCACGACACGTGTGCTTTAGCTTTTATACACCGTCGATGCTCCTTAAGCCCATTGGGCTACTAACTGGGCCTGTAGTGACGGTTAATCGCTCACAGGCGCGTGAGGTTAAAGTAACTCCAGTCTCTTCTCTAGATGGAGGAAAATTTTCAAAATAAACTTCGAGTCAGATATTACCACGTGGCAGCATCTGGAATTCGACCGTTGGTGGTAGACGTTTTTTCCTTTTTAGCCCGCTCCCCCTTCCCATTTATCTTTCATTGGATCTTTAGGCTTCGTAAAATTGGTTTATCTCCTCTTTCTTCCTCTGTCTCGGCTCATCAATCTCTTTCATGGGGATTTCTACGGAGACGCAACAGCAGGAGAAGGTAACGATTCTGCTTCCTTGGTTCCGTACCTCTTTATGTATATCGCATTTCTTTTGATTTAGGGTTTTAATTTCATTGTGTTGATTTTTTTCTGTATGGAATCTGATCTGGTATTATCGGTAAACGAGGTTCCTTTCTTTTTTATTCGATTTTCTATATTCAATTTGAAGAAAAATCGTTTGTAAGATAATCTTTGAAACGTTTCTGTTGCCGAGTTATGAAGAATTCGAGCACCTTCACGATAAATTGTTGGCTTATCGTCATTTCCTGCGAGAAAATTGATTATTGACAAATCCGAGGATTAGGGTTTGGATTTTTTTGAATGATATATAATTTCTTTGATTTTATGACCCATGCGTGTTGACGCTAGATTTGAAATGATAGATCTTCGTTTTCTGACCCTCTTTGTTTTCAATTAACCGATGAATTAGGCTGTGAATTAATTGTTCTAGTTTCGGGATCTGATTTAAATGAGATTTTGGTTTCTTGCTCTTAAATTTCATATTACGGCATTTCTGAAAAATGGGTTGGATTTGATCTCCTTTCAGGCGGCTTCAGAGGCTGTGCAAAAGAGATGGACTCTGGGTGATTTTGACATCGGAAGGCCTCTTGGTAGAGGGAAATTCGGGCACGTTTATCTAGCAAGAGAAAAGCGGGTTAGTCACATATAAACTTGCCTGAGTTTTTCACAGCATATGGTTCTTAATGTTCTTTTAACGAAGATGACATATGTGCGCATCTGGTACAGAGCAATCACGTTGTGGCTCTGAAGGTTCTTTTTAAGAGCCAGCTTCAACAATCTCAAGTTGAACACCAGCTTCGGAGGGAAGTTGAGATTCAGTCTCATCTTCGGCATCCAAATATTCTGCGCCTCTATGGTTATTTCTATGATCAGGTATTGTGTTATGTGTGTGTTTGTAGAACCTTTTGTTGACAGACAATATTTGCCTCTGAGGATAACACGCTTTCTGGGACACCATCTGTTGCAGAAAAGAGTTTATCTGATTTTGGAGTATGCAGCTAAAGGTGAACTTTACAAGGAGCTTCAGAAGTGCAAATACTTCAGCGAACGAAGAGCTGCAACTGTAAGTCCAATTGACTCTGAATCTGTAAGTCGTTGTGTTTATTTGACACAATGATCTCACATCCTTGTGTTTTATTGGACAGTATGTTGCATCACTGGCGAGAGCCCTCATCTATTGCCACGGGAAGCACGTGATACACAGAGATATAAAGCCAGAAAATCTCTTGATTGGTCTGGAGGTAACAAATATAATCCGTATATCTATTTTGCATCAACGCCATGTGATTGAAGTTAAGCTTATATACGTTCATGGATGCACTTTTATCAGGGTGACCTCAAGATTGCAGACTTTGGATGGTCAGTACATACCTTCAACCGTAGAAGGACTATGTGCGGTACACTGGATTACCTTCCACCTGAGATGGGTAAGTGAAAGCTAGCCAAAAGCTATACCAGTATACCTCTGAAAAACGCCCTGATTAACTTGTCTTGATTTTGGAATAACAGTTGAAAGCGTAGAACACGACGCTAGTGTAGATATCTGGAGTCTTGGAGTTCTCTGCTACGAGTTTCTCTATGGAGTCCCTCCATTTGAGGCCAGGGAGCACTCAGATACATATAGAAGGTAACCAAACCTGTTGTTTACTTAGACCAGAGATGGGATTAGGTTAATGCTTTGGCGTCTTGAACTTATTTATTTTGCACCACAAAATGCTACAGGATTGTGCAAGTAGATCTCAAGTTCCCTCCTAAACCCATTGTCTCCTCATCTGCAAAGGACCTGATTAGCCAGGTACGATTACGAATTCTCAGATTCATAGTCTCTTAACCTTAGTGCATTGAAGAATGAATACTGATTTTCCTTCACATCGAACTAAAAACAGATGCTTGTTAAGGAATCTGCGCAACGTCTGCCATTGCACAAACTTTTGGAGCACCCATGGATTGTGCAAAATGCAGATCCTTCTGGAATTTACAAATGCTAAAACGCTTTCTATCTCTGGAAAGCTTCATGCCTCTCTCTATGCAGAAACGAAGCCTCTTTTTTTCTCAATTCATTAGTCTATGAAAGAAACCTACCTATGTTGGCAAAGTGTCTTGTATTATATTGTTAACAAAATTTACACCAAATTAGTCCAATGAATTCAATTTGTTCATCAACCAATTGCTAAACCACACATTTTGGGAACTAGTTTAAGCCTCGTTCCGGCAGATATCGTGTTACCTTGCTAGTGTCTGAAATGTTACCGTTACGTGTACTATATATGTGAGTAGCTTCGAATTAAATCAATACATATTGAGAAGAATTTAAAATGTGATTTAACCAAGTTGCTAAAATCCTTGTAGGCGTGTGATGGTTGGAATCATAAGAAGAAATAATGAGACTTTGTATGTAAAATTAAGTAAATAAATTGATAATCTTATCTCATGAGTTATCAAAATGAGATGAGAATGAGCAATGTTATTCTATTTTTGTCTACAAAAATAGGAAGAATAATGTGTACTAATTCTCAACTAATGAAATTTGGTAGCTTTGAGTCTCTCAGAAGGCGTACCGGTAAATGGCATCAGCAACACCGTCTTCGTCGTTGCTAACACCTATCACGTTAGCCACAGCTTTGGTCTTTTCAGCACCGTTGCTTAGAGCGACTCCCAACGACGCCAGCTCCAGCATCTCTATGTCGTTTTCCCCATCTCCAATCGCCATTATCTGATACAAAAATCCAGTTTTATTCATCAATTACCAACTTTTCTAACATATTGTAATATTATATCGAGTCTTGGAAGTTATAAAAGCTTAAGTTCCTTTGAAATGCTGTTAAGAGTCGCTAGGTGTTTACCTCATCAGGTGAAACGCCCAAATGATTGAGTAGAATCTTTACACCGTTCCCTTTGGAGGTTCCTGGTGGGATAATCTCTAGCATGTCTGCTTGAGCTTGAACGACACTAGCACGATCTCCTGTTGCTTCTGACCAATATGGACGTATAACAGATGATACTCCCTCGACGGTGTCCATAAATATTACTTTCTGTGATTCCACAAGAGGACCAAAGATTAGTAAGTAGACTATGATGTAAGGAAGCAAAAACTAAGTTTTGACCCACAAATTACCTGAATGTCAGCTTCAGCTATAAGCTGATCAATTGATGATATGATTTCAGCCTGTTAACACAAAACATGGAGAGACTGTAGCTTATAAAATCACAAGTAAAGGAATGAGCGTAATAGTTCATTTATATACCTTTGGCTCATTGTATGTGGTGTGTAGAGATTCAACGAGAGGGTGGTCAAATAATGTCAAACAACGATCCTGGCTGAATGCAATCAGAGGAATTTTATGCTTCAGAGAGTAAAGACAGGCCTGACATTTTAAAACAGTAAATCAACAAAAGTCAACCAAATCATGATGCAGTAAGTTAAAGATTATCCTAGGTGTAGTTAAGCTAGTTTGTTTTCTTTCCCTTGCTAGGGAACTATGATCCAAGGATATTGGATGGGTTCCAGAATTCTAATGAATCTCGTGAAATATATCAAGAATGTGATCGCTAATTCTGTTCTGATCGCTTTAGTCCAAGTCCTAGGTGGATTACCTCTCTGCAGACGCTTGGGTCCAAATTTCCTCTATACACTTCCCTTCCCTGTCTACCATAGACAAGTAGCCCCTGTAAGTAAAAACAAATTTAGTGAAATACATGGTGGTATAGAAAGCCTCTAAGCATACATATACAACTGAGATAGGCGTATCCCACTGATTTCCGGATGTTAAAGAGAATAAGAGACCTGAACAAAAACACCTGGAGAAGACTCTGAAACAATGCCATCAAATCCAGCTAGATCAACGTTCTTAAAGATTCTGATTACACCTGGGCGGGACTGTGAGAAGTAGAGGAGTTAAGCCACAGCCATCACCAAAAAAAAAAACCAATTACATAAAACAAATGGATCATAGAACAGTCCAATCAAGAAGACTGTAACACTGTTCTCTTCTCACCTTCCCTGTAGCTATCACAACATTAAGTCCCCTTGATATGGCTTCTTTTAAGGCTTTTGCATTTGCCTCCGAAATCTGACTTTTACTGTTAAGCAGTGTGCCTAGCATTCAAGCAATGTACTATTAGATAGAGAAGATAATCGAAAGCAACAATTAAATTGTTGGATAGTCAATCTTACCATCCATGTCACAGAATATATAGGAGAACTTTGGTCTGTTGAATCTTAGGCCGTCCCCTTGCTTCCTGTCTTTTAACAGTAGTCTGTAAGGTTATCTTAGCAAGAACAAGAAAATGGTATCTTTACAATACAACAACAGAAGAAGTAGAAAGCGTAAATAGTAATCACAATCACCAACATGTCAATAGAGGAAGATTACCATCTGATTTCTCCGGCTGAGGTTTATCTGTGTTCTCGATGTGTGCACTCTGAATTAGTCCTTTCCCTTTCCACCCTAGGCTCTTAAGCAACAACTCCTCCTCCTCCTCCATTTCTTTCTCAGCATCTTCGCTGACCTCATGATCGAAGCCCAATAGGTGTAACAACCCATGAATCTTTAAGAAAATATTAATGCATCAGCAGATAGAGGTTGCTACACAAATGATATGAAATCATTGCTCATTAGATTGAAAATTGGCTCCTTGCAGCAATAAAAAACTAAGGTAGCCAAGCAAATTCTTCGTACTTCTACTTTATCTAAAATTCCATCAATATAGGATACATATACTACTACTTCTTCTGTTTTAGTTCAACAGTAAGTCCAAACTCGATTCCAACTCCACATCTATTTAACCTACCACAAGAATGCGTATCTCATCAAGAAGACTGTGCCCTCTCTCTGCAGCTTGCTTTGCAGCTGTCTCAACAGAAATAACAATATCTCCCATCATAAGCTACAAAAAAAAGAAAAATAAATGAGAAGTATGCACCATGATCAGCAGCCACTTGAAACCATTCTGTTAAACCAATGAATGAAAGTAGCACTTACTACTGGAAGCTTCAGTTCAGGGACATGTTGTGACATGGAAAGCACATCTGTAGCCTTATCTTCATCCCTCCACTCTTTGTTGAGTTTAGAGATGAACTCATCATTGCAAAGCATGACAGATAATTCAACAGTTTCAAACCCACCAAGATCTTCTATAGCAGTTTCTCTTGTCTTATACTTAGAAGCTTTCAGACCATCAAAAGCCAACTTCATTGCCATAGGGACATTAAGACGAAGCATTTCTGCAATATTCTACAGAGTTTCAACAAAAATAAGAAGAAGAAGAAACGTGGTGAGTTCATAATTTGATCAATAAAGATATCGAGGATCCCACACAACATCACTAGAATAACGAATTGTACCAAATATATCAGATTTAATCCATCTCCAAATTCAATTTAAGGCTGGATTCAATCACTGGCGAAACGTTATCAATTCAGTCCTACAATGAAGAGAAATAAACAAACCCGAATCTCAAGATCCTCAGGGAGCTGCTCCTCGATACAGATGCTGACATCAAGCTCCAACTCCTGCTTCTGCTTAGGCGCTCTCCTTCTCATCTTCCTATATTCTCTCCTCTCCGCAAATACCCTACCCACCGGCTTCGAAAGCTTCCATTGTCCTCCGCAGCTCAAGGCGTGGAACCTCCGTCGGAACATCGAAGAAAAATCCGAAGATGAAGAAACATTGAGACGATTCGTAGTGCTAATAACAGCGCCTTTTAGAGAAGAGCGTAAGAAGTGAGAGGCTGTAGGCTGTAAGAGACGGACATGGTGGTAAAGAATGGCGCGTGACATTGACACGCCCTTCGGCAAAGCACAAACGGTGAGAGCGGAGGATTGGGCAGAGACGAAAGAGCATGAATAAGAGATGTCACCACCAAATTCGTTTCTTTTATAATGCCATAATTTAACACGAGATTAGACAAAAAAAATTTTATTTTTTTTTATAACACGAGATTAGACAAAATTGAAATTTAATTGTAATTAAAAGTTTAATTTTTTTGGGGAAAATGGTAAAGGTTCGTCCGGCACGGCTATGAGAGAAAAACACAAACGGTCGTCGACGGCGAACGAATGAGACGACTGGAGAGGTAATAATAGAAACTTAACGGACTTAAGTAAGAACCCAATAAATGGGCTTAAATAAAAGCCCAACAAATGGGCTTAAATAAAAGCCCAACAAATGGGCTAAGTAAAGTTGCGAAAAAATGGACTTAAGGCCTAACTAAATACATTAGACTTTTTTTTTACCATAAACCCGATTTATTACCTGAAAAATACCAAAATTAAATGCAGTTACCGTTGTTTGAATTTATGTGTTTTTAAAGAGGGAGAAAGACTTATAGTAGAAATCACTATGATACTTTCTTCCATCCGTTTGAAAGAGCAAAATAATTTTATATTTATAAAAAAAAGTAGGAGAGGATTTCTGGAAAACAAATATTAGTGAGCTGATGAAGAAAGAGTGTGAAAAGTGTAGTTTCTCCTCGAAGTAGCTCTAGTGTTACTAATGGGACTTCTAGGATTGGTTCTATAAGTGAATGTTTGGGAGATATTGTTGATGGTGGGAAGAATTTTGATCATGAGGTGAGTTTTCTTGTTACATGGAGATTGATTAAGTATGTGTTGAAAGTTGCTTAAGGATACTGATTATTGGCTTTTTTTTGTACAGGGGGTTTTGTCTGCTACGGATTTGGATTTAGCTGTGGAATCGACTGATGAGACATGTGTTTATGCAACGTAATAATGGGTATTGCACAGGCTTGGGAATTCAGATTCAGATGATGATGTTGTAATAATGTTGTAGTAATGTTGATGATTTCCTTACTTTGTTTTCCATAATAGAAAGCTTTGATCTTGAAGTATTAAATTAGTAACAGAGGATTCACATAAACTGTGGTATCTGACATTGCCACGAGCAAGAAAAAGAAATGAATTTATTGTAATGTAACTTTGGGTTTACAATACAAATTAGCAACTTGGAATATATTGCTGCTGTTTCAGAATACATAACAAAAAGGGGAACTCAGTAAGAATTAACTTCAAATCAAGAATAACTTAAAATCAAGAATCTGTTTCAGGAGGAAGGAGCTAATCCCATTGCTTGCTGCACATTAACCATAGTAACGGCTGCTATCTCCTCTGCTCTGCCTTTACCGTCTTTTAATACTTTGTCCAGATACGCTCCATCGGCTGTTATTTCCTGGTACCGTAGCTGCACAGAGCATACATGGCTAGCAACTCAGAATAATGCCCAAATGGTAACTACTGAAAGTGCCCTACTAATCATGTAGCATTATCTAGTGATGCGGGTAATACATACCTGGATAGGACTTAGATGTTCGATCAAAGCGTCCGTAAGGAGAGGCTTGAATGCACCCCAGCTTATATCTTTGCATTCCTTCATCACTTCCTGCAACCATTTTAAGAGTGTTTTTACGCTATACTTCAAATCTATAAGGGCTTAGAGCTAAAGTGATAAGTGGTGAGGTATGTGACTCAAATCTTTTCTTGTACCTCTTTAGTCTTGCCAGAAACTAGCTGATATATGGAGAGAAGATTGTTGCATTCAGGTCTCTCGGCATTATCAAATTCAAGGCTGTTGGAAGGGAAAGAAGCAGAGAGTTTTACAATATGAAAATATGATACCAAAGCTAAAGAAAAATTTACTTGTGCAGTGCTTGCAAGGGGAAATTTATAGTTAAAAATTAGCACCCACCCTACAAATGAGTCAGTCTTGCACCTTTTTATCTTGTCTGCAATCAACTACACATTTTTCAAAAAGAGAGATGAGAAATGACATATATTGACTACTACCAACAAGACCTTGAGAATTCAACAAGATAGGTTATGTTCATTATATTTCTATGAGAGCCTAAGCACACACGCTGCTAAGAGATAATGCCGTAGGTTATGGAATTGTTAATTGTGTAGTGGTTATCAATAAGAATAAAAATGGACGACAAAGCATAGCAATGGTGACAGGTGTATCACATTCATACTCATGTGAGTACATGCTATTTCAAAAACGTTACAAACGCCCAGTGTAGTGCATTTACTTACATCTTTTGAGTCAAGAAGATTGATTCGGGACTGATCAGAAGGTGCAGACTTGGACATCTACAATATTACACGACAGTAAGACCTCAGCAACAGTAAAACCTCAGTAACATGGTGTGATCATATGATAAAGAAGAATGCAACCGCTGAATGCAGCAATAGAAATGAATGACAATTAACCCTTTTAAATAGCTGTGAAGGAATAAACTCTACCTTGGAAAGGCCATCTGTAAGAGACATAATTCGGGCTCCAGCTGGTGGTATGAGTGGTTCTGGTTGCTACATACAGAAGAAATTTGAAAACGATTCACCATCTGTGATAAACCTACAAAGCCACACAATGAGTATACATCAAGCATTTGAAACGTCTCACCTTAAAGAGCGAACCACCACGCCTGGAAAAGAAAATCTTAAGTGTTATATAGATGAGATGATAGAAACATTAAAAACATTTCCTCTTGTTTCAACGGTATATTCAATACTAGAAGCACAAAGAAAGAGCATTTACCCCCCAAGCTTCTTCCACTTCCGTCCACCATATAAATAATTGAAACGCTGTGCCAGTTCACGGGCCAATTCTAGGTGCTGCTTTTGGTCCTCACCAACAGGGACCAAATCTGACTGCAGAGGCATGTTGCAGACTATAAGAATCATGATATTCAGCCACTCACAAGCAAAAAGCAGGTATTTACATTAAATACTTTAAAGCACTACCTGATACAATAGGATATCAGCAGCCATCAAAACAGGATAAGTAAGCAAGGCGACACCAACATCCTCACTCCCCTGCCACAAAAGAGGACTAAAATGGAATCAGCAAACAGAATCATATACATATACATATACATATACATATATACAATGGAATGATAAAGCATGATGATGAAAGAGAATAATATGTACAACATGAAGCTACAAACGTATACCCACCTCCTTCCGTGATTTCTCTTTGAATTGCGTCATTTTTTTTAGCCAACCAGTAGGCGTAGATGTACTTAAAAGCCACATCAACACCGAATGAGCAGAAACATGGGATTGCACAAACACCGTAGCCTACATAGTTTTGTAAATTGGTTATTACAGATTACATTTGACACTACCATCGCATGAGATTGAATCGAAACAAACCTTAGAAGTGTCTATACCACATGCTAGATAGAGTGCTGCAGTATCCCTAGTTGCCTTTGCTAGTCGTTGTGTGTCATATGGTAGTGTTATCTACAGAGATCAAATGACCTATATAAATACTGCAAGAGAACGTGCAAAATATTACCCAAACTAACTATTGGAAATTATTAATTCATACCGCATGTAGGTCTACAACAAGAAAGAGTGTCTCATATGTATCCTGCAAACAAAGAGACACAGAACGTGAGGAAATGGGATAAATTTGTAGCAGCCAGAAAATAAGTTATCATACTGAATCTTTTTTAAAGCCTTGAACTATGCAAGAAACCATCTAAATCAATGAATTTTTCAAATGACTCACTCTTACAGACTGAAAAGTAATTTGCTTGAAAAATAGAATTACAATTGGGTAAAAAGCATGGAATCTAACAAGGGAAATTGAAATAGTATAGATGAGCTACCTAAGGATAAATCGATGAAAAAAGAAACACAAACATTTGTGAATTGGGAAGTCATTTGCATACACTACAATCTCTTCAGGGTCATATAGATAAGTAAAACAGAAAGAACCTGAAGAGCAACCCAGTTCTTTATTGCACCAAGGTAATTTCCGAGGTGAATTGATCCAGTAGGCTGAACTCCAGACACCACACGCTTCCTGCCATCGAAAAACATTGATAAGCTTATGTATAAGGGAAAAGAATATAAACTGAATGACAAAAATTTGTAGAATATACAACTGCATTGTCCACATCAACATAGAAAACACAAGCCGCAGATTCCTAGTGTATAATATGACGATAGCCACAGACCAAAAAAGAATTGAAATTAGATTGCTAATTCCTCAGGTTACAAAGAATATAGCTTAAATGGGTTAAAACAAGGAAAGAGTAAGAACTCTACACAGAATGAAAACCTAGCAGTACATCAATTACAACTACAAGCAGCCCAATTCATGAATTATCTTAGATAGCCAAAGACGATAATTTAGCTTAGTTTTAAAGGGCACGAAGCGCACTGAAGCGATATTAAGTTCAATATCGCCTTGTGCCCGAGGCGCGCTTTGAGGCGCGCTTCTTGTAAACGTCTTTAAATAAGAGTAGAGCACCATAAGTAAAATCAAATCTTTAGGATTTAAACCAAAAATACCTGAATCCAGTCCAAAAACATTAAATAATCCTAAACAAAACAAAAAAACAGAAATTCATCATCTAAACATTAAATCAAGCTTAATAACCATATCTCAAAACATTGTCATCTTTATGGTTGGACGCGAGAATGCATTTGGAGAACAAGAATACTACTTTGATGAA
>KE151497.1:449115-464079 GCA_000411095.1 Aethionema arabicum
TTTTAAAACCAAGTAATTTAGTAACGAAACTAGAGACAAAATACCTGACAGAAGGAGAGGTCTGCTCGGGAGCAGCGGAGCAACAGCATCGGAATCCGTTCCCGGTGAGCAGAACCGGAGAAAATGAGCGGGAAAGAGACCCCGACTCTCTGAGAAATCTACTGCTATAGCCGAGACGAGAGAATCTGAAAAATGAAGCAAACGCAAATGGAATAACACGAAAGAGCAGCAATTGAAGAACACAAAGAGGAGAATTTAAAGAGTGTGTACCTGGAGGGAGAGAGGGAGAGGAACTGAGAGAGAATCCCGTGCCCCATTAGAGTCCTCCTTCTCACTCTCTATCTCTTCCGTGTACAAATATAAGGTTTAGCCAAAACTTGCACTAAACCTACACGGTACAATACATTACAAAATTAATTTATTACAATATGGTTAAAACATAATTATGAAATTATAATTAACTTATTTGCAAAAAAATAACTAAATTTTAATGCTTTGAAATAACTCTTTCTATCCAATTAATTAAAGATGATTAGAATCTTAATGTGGTATTAAAAATGTATTATGGCGAGCAATATATTCATCCGAAAAGTCGGACCAAAACATTAACATAATTATATACCGAGTAACATTTGTTTATAGAAAAGGATAAGCGTTGTTGGATTCCTTCATCAGTCTCAAGAAATCCCTAGATTTTTCGGTCAGATTTTACTACACAATCACATCTCTCAGTTGTTCAACTTTCTTAGATCGTTTCTCTCTCTTGGTTTCTGAGGTCTATGAGATTCTGGAAGCTTCTTTCTTTTTGATCGAGTTCCATTGTTCCATGGAAGTGTACCAGACGTGCAATGCCTGAGCTGCGTAGCGACATAGATAGTGCCGAGAAAAAACCCAACGTCAAGTCTTTTCTTTTGACGCAATCACCTGTAAGGAGAAATCCGAGGCGGCAGACGAGAGCTGTGGAGGCGGTCGTGAAGAGCGATAGGGTAGTTAGTGAGCAGAAGGTAGAGGTTGGTGCATTGAAGAGCGGCAGTGAAACGCCGTTGGTGGATATTGAAGGAAGAGAAGAAGAAGGAATTAGGGTTTTGAGTGAACATAAGATGGATGAATGCGACAGTGGGGGTCAAGGACCTGTGGCTGAAGATGAAGGAAGCACTGCTCCACTTCCTGAGAAGGTGTAAACTTTTATGTTGATTTTACGCGAATTTGTTATTCATACGAAATACAGCTTGTTAGGAAGTTGGAATCTTGACTTCTTGGTTATATATTTGTTGGTTGCTGCCACAGGTTCAGGTTGGTGGTTCCCCCGTGTACAAATTAGGTAGAAGATTGGGGAAAGGAGGTTTTGGTCAAGTTTACGTTGGCTTAAGGCTTTGTGCGTCCAATCCTAATGCTAGGTATAGCGCGGGAGCCACGGAGGTATGCTATTTTTGTTTCTGAATTCACGAGTTTCCTTTCACTGCCATATAGGATGGAGGTAATTTTGATGTGTACTTTTGCAGGTGGCCTTGAAGTTTGAGCATAGAAACAGCAAAGGATGTAACTATGGGCCACCTTATGAGTGG
Organism: Aethionema arabicum; assembly: GCA_000411095.1. Taxonomy (NCBI): domain Eukaryota; kingdom Viridiplantae; phylum Streptophyta; class Magnoliopsida; order Brassicales; family Brassicaceae; genus Aethionema; species Aethionema arabicum. The sequence goes on from KE151497.1 coordinate 450,681, forward strand.
CAAGTTTACAAGTGAGTTCTATGTTTTCTTGGCTGGTCTTGTTCCGTCTTTTTCAACTAGTTATGGGATTTCTTATGTATGTTTTATCTTCTGTCTGTCTAGGGCACTTGGTGGCAGTCATGGTGTGCCCCGAGTTCATTATCAAGGCCGGCAAGGTGATTTTTACGTGATGGTATGTTGTTTTCATCTAGGTTTGAACAACTGCACTTTTTGTGTGTGGGTACTTGCGGTATGACTAATTACAGTCTTAATTATTTCATACAGGTTATGGATGTTCTAGGCCCTAGCTTATGGGATGTTTGGAATAGTAGCACTCAAGCGTTAGCACTCCACCTTAGAGAATATTTATTTACGTTCTAGCATCATAAGATTTTGTTGAATAACCCATTGATGAACAGAAGTTTCCATGCTGAATCGTCTTATATTTGTACTGATTATCTGATTAATTTGGTTTTGGCATTCCAGGATGTCAACTGAGATGGTTGCATGCATTGCGATTGAAGCAATTTCCATTTTAGAAAAGATACATTCTAGGGGGTAGGTAGTTTACTTAAATTCTTTCTGATTTTTGTACCATATCAACAACTGCAACTCTCTTTCTTTAAAATGTTTGTTATACTATCTAAGCAGTGCTCCTGTTTTTGCAGATATGTGCATGGCGATGTAAAACCGGAGAATTTTCTGCTTGGGCCTCCTGGAACCCCTGAAGAGAAAAAACTTTTCCTTGTAGACCTTGGCTTGGGTATAATATTTTGCAATCAGAATGAACTTCCTTTGTTATTAGTATGTGGCTTATCTCCATTAATCTTGCAGCAACCAAATGGCGTGATACTGCAACTGGATTGCATGTTGAATATGACCAGCGTCCTGATGTTTTCAGGCAAGTTGATTCAACTACACATATAATGTGTGAGATTGATAGTTATTAGGGCCTTCAATTTATGTGACGTTGTTGGCACTTATAATTTCAGAGGAACAGTACGCTATGCTAGCGTACATGCTCATCTTGGCAGAACTTGTAGTCGGAGGGATGACCTGGAGTCTCTTGCGTACACGCTTGTTTTTCTTCTCCGAGGGCGACTTCCATGGCAAGGGTACCAGGTTGGGGACTCGGAATTTAGTTATGATGTTTTTTCAGGCATTATCCATGTGAATCGTTAGATTTTTCTTGTTAGGGAGAGAACAAAGGTTTCCTTGTTTGCAAGAAGAAGATGGCTACGTCTCCAGAAACTCTTTGCTGCTTCTGCCCCCAACCTTTTCGTCAATTTGTCGAGTATGTGGTCAATTTAACGTTTGATGAGGAGCCTGATTATGCTAAATATATCTCCCTTTTCGATGGAATAGTTGGCCCAAACCCAGACATTAGACCAATAAATACTGATGGCGCTCAGAAGGTGATTTGGTTATCTCCTTTATGACATGTTTACTAGTTCTGTTATTTAAGTCCAAATCTAAAATGTCTGAAATTTTTTCGTTTGTCTGGTGTGAAGCTCATACATCAAGTGGGTCAAAAGAGGGGGCGAATGACAATGGAAGATGAGGATGAACAGCCAACAAAGAAGGTCAGATTGGGGATGCCAGCAACACAATGGATCAGCGTTTACAGTGCACGGAGACCTATGAAGCAACGGTGCCATTTTAGTTATACTTGAGAATTCTTGGTATGGACATAGATGGACATGTAGCTCACATCTTTACTCATTGTGCAGATATCATTATAATGTCGCTGATTCAAGGCTTCCACAGCACATTGAAAAAGGAAACGAGGACGGGTTATTTATTAGCAGTGTGGCTTCTTGTTCAAATCTCTGGGCTTTGATCATGGATGCAGGAACTGGCTTTACTGCTCAAATTTATCAGCTCTCACCGTGCTTTCTCCCCAAGGTAGTTTTCATTCAATGTTCTCGTTTAATCTTTCCAAAATTTGTCATGTCTGCAATGCTGCTATCCTTTCCTGCTACAATATTCTCCCAACATGTATATTTTTCTATTTGGTCTATCATGTAGGAATGGATTTTAGAACAATGGGAAAAGAGTTACTATATTACAGCAGTAGCCGGAGCAAGTAATGGGAGCTCATTGGTGGTTATGTCGAAGGGTAATGCAGTTATATCACTTTAGAATGCAGGCATAACAATTGTTTCCATTTTATTTCTGTTTGACAGCTTTCATTTTTTTAATTCAGGGACTCAGTATTTACAGCAATCCTACAAAGTCAGTGATTCCTTTCCTTTCAAGTGGATAAACAAAAAGTGGAGGGAAGGATTTTACGTTACATCAATGGCAACTGCTGGAAGCAAATGGGCGATTGTAATGTCTCGTGGTGCTGGTTTTTCAAACCAGGTCTTGTGAAGGGGTTTTTTTTTCTTTTGTGGGTTTCCTCTAATAGAAGCATACCAACTATAAATAATATGGAAGGTATTCTTGATACAGGTTGTTGAACTAGATTTTCTATACCCTAGTGAGGGTATACATTGTAGATGGAATAATGGGTACCGGATTACATCAGTTGCTGCAACTTGGGATCAGGCTGCCTTTGTTCTTAGCGTGCCAAGAAGGAAGCCTACTGATGAGACACAGGAGACTCTTAGAACCTCTTCTTTCCCTAGTACTCATGTGAAGGTTTGGTTGTTTATATATGATACCCTACTGTTTATTGATTCTCCAGCATCCGAGGGTGTAACTTCTAGTGTTCTTCTGCAGGAAAAATGGGGGAAGAATCTGTACATTGCATCTATTTGTTATGGTCGAACTGTTTCATGAAGTTCTAATTTTAATTAGATTGCACTCAGTTTAGTTTTTGCCATCTTCAGTGAGAAAGGACAACCGTTGTGTTGAATGATGCTGCTGGCTTAGGATGATCTTTAGCAAGAATGAATGAAAAGTGGGCTTTGAATATCGATGTACGCAATACTCTACTTCACTAGTGCTGTAATGTAGTATCGACTGCTAAATATTGCCTTGTTTTTAACTTAAAATGACTTGTTCGAGGAAGTAACTTTTCATACCCTTAGACCAAAAAGACCAATAGTCTAGTCTTATATATCTCTGAATAATGTCAACCGTATGGTAATGGGAGAGCCACGAATTGACTTGTATATTGCAGTGAATGAAGATGGAATCTTTTGCTGAAGTAGGAATGGATAATTGTGTTATTTCATCTGGTGTTTATCTACCTTGCCTTGAAAGTTTTGTCCTATGATTTTACTGTTTCTCTTGGACACCATTTCAAGTTAATAATGTAGGAACCAGGGAGCTCAAGCATCAAGTGGGGTCTTAGAACCTTTCGATGGCGCAGATTGACATGCTTATGTCTCTTTACTGCTAGTCTAGCAATGTTCCTGTAGAGATGCTGCTGAGTGAGCTGCATACACACTGCCACTTATGGAAAGAGATTTGTTATGTGGTTAATTTCTATTACCTTAATTTTCCCTTTGTTGCAGCAGTTCATTTTTGTAAAACACTAATGCAGTGAAATTCAAGTGCGAGTGCAGGATACTGGGCATCTCATCTTTAGTTATGTGCTTGGATCTAAGATGAAGATTGGTTCGTTTTCTGAAGCCTTAAGGTGAAGATGTAAGAGTGGTAAATACAATGAATCTGTGGTGATTTTGCAATGAATCTGTTGTGCATTTTAACACCTATCAGGTTTAACTTGTAGATATTGCTCCTAACAATGTGTTCCCAATCTTAAAGTGGAAACAATAATTTAAAACAAAACGCCCTTTATTAAAAGTATTCTAGCTTAATCTCAGCAACCTATAACATCATCTTATGTTCCATGTACTATTCGCACGTACACATCCATCTGTATATATATTCTATGTATATAGACTGCGCTGCCACATGCTGCTGTCTCATTGTATTCCGGTATTAAGGAGAAGATACAAACGGTTCGAGGAAGAAGCGGGACTAGATCCATGAGTGGGACCTGTGTGGCTACTTTTCAGCGCATGTCATCTGCGACCTGTGAGCTACGAACTGCCCAGAAAGACGATGGCTTCAGCTTGTTGCTTGTCGCTGTGAAAAGCCAACCCAGCTGGGTTTCACATGTTGAACAGTTTGCAATTGTCCATGCGTACCTGCGGATTTAAGACAAATAAACAAGGATTATCTCAGAAGCCAATAGTTTATGATAGACTTGAAATATCACCGACCAGGCAGCTTAATGGGGTACAAGAGCGGATGTTCTAACAAGTCATCTTTCTGAACTATCTACCTATAGGGTTCTACTTTCAACTAATTGCACCAGATGCTATATATGTCTGTATATTTAGCTTGTATATAACCCAAGCTAGTTTTCAGAAATCAATGAGAATCACATGAAAGAAACATATGCAACAGATCATAAAAATTACATAATATAAGCACAGTGAATACAGTAAAGTTTGGGTAATATTGTATAGATCATGAAGTGAAAACATTGATGAAAAGACTCTTACCCGGGGAACCAGCTGTCTTTTTTAACAGGTCTACCTGTAAGCGCTATGTCATTTGCTTTGTAAAAGGTCATTATTTCGTGCACATAACCATATGGGTTTACATAGGCACCAAGAGGACCGTCGCTAGACATAACCAACATGTCACTTCTTCTTGCTATGAGAGTCTGCATTAATATGGAAACATACGGTTAACTAATATATGCAACCGAGAGGAATCAGAAATTATCACTACTAAGCTCCCTAAACATACCTGGCAGTGTTTACATCGAACACGGTCAAAATTCTCAAGTAGTTCAATTTCTCGCTGCAATCTGTAAGAGACTCCATCAAGCTCCAAGAGTTCTTGTCTAATTGACTCAGACACGGGAATTTTACTAGCAATGAAGAAGGATAAAAGATCTGGTTTATTCACAACATCCTTCATGTCTGGAACCCCAACTACCTGCTTCCAGAGATCTACAAATTATCTAACATAAGCAAACTTTTAATAAGTGTGCTACTTGTAGAAAACAAGCAAAACAAAGCAAGAATTACCAGCTGCTCTTTGAGCAAGACAATGTGAGTCGTACATGCGATATACCCAAAATGGCCAAAATGCTCTTGGAACCATACGGAATCGGTTTAGATCAGTATTTATCCGGAAACTTGCCAGTCTCCCTTGTGAAACAGAATTCTTGCCAAGAACTGATTGCCCGCCTTCTTTTTCGTCGTCTTGGGCCGTAGCTAAACACCCAATGGACCTAAAGCTGCGTGGATTGGATCCACTAGATTGGTTATCAGATATGCTCATTACTTCATTATCATCGCTACTTGTAGAGTCATCCATTATTGAGTCGACTGCTGAATAGTGAAGTCTTTTTTCTGACAGAGAAAGTGCACTTTCAAAACTTTCTTCAGAATTTGCGACCGACTGTGCATCCATATCTTTAAGAGGGGTGGATAAAGACATTTTGCTCGAGTTATAGCGACTTCGCAAGTTGCTTAATGGTACCAGTTTTCCAAACGCATCCCTGGGAGTTCTCAATGGCACATCTTCCTCAATAATTTGAATCTCTCCACAAGGCTGTGAGGAGAAAATTAATGAGAAATCAGCTTCTTACACAATATACAAAGACGTATTCCCCAACTTTACTAATAACTTATAGGTTGTGTTTAATGTAGTATAAGAGGGCATGTCCTTACAAATCCTTCAATATCAGTCCAGCGGCGCTTTAAATGAAACCGCTGTTGCCCACGAGTAATGACATTGAATGAACCATCCCCAAGTCGCCGATATTGTCGTATCTACGTTTAGCACCAAGGATAGTAAGTTACATAGGAAGAACTAGAAGATCAAAATTATTCCCAACGAAGTAAATATAAACATCCGTGCTGATCCTCAACTTCCTAAATCAAAGCATAGCTCCAAAATCATTTTCCCGATAATTTAAAATCTCCCCAGCAAAAATCAAACCGCAAATCCACTCTATAATAATCTACATCTACGATACCCAATCCACTCTATAATAATTCAAAAGTACACCCAAAACCTGAAGCTTTCATGAGATATGACAAAGGACAAAATATTTCCGAAACAGAAACCTGAAAATGTATAACTTCATCTAAACCTCATTTGAAAGAAAAAAGGAAGTAGGAAAAAACAAAAAGAACACCTCTGCAGTTGTCCCCACACTAGCATACTTGAACTGGTCACCTTCTCGGTAAACACGAACCTGAAGATAAAACCATAAGATTTAAATCTGTAAAGAAGTCTGTAGGAAGAAAAGGATATTTAGAGAGCCCAAAGCTAAACAAAAGGACAAGATAAAGTCACCTACCACACCTATAGTGCATGGAGCGTTAGCTTGGCTCAAAGCTCTCTCAACAGCAGCCAAGAAACTAGACTGTCTAATTCTAAGGGGAAGTGTGGCCTCTGGAAATAAAACCACTCCTGAAGTATTGCAAAGCAGAAGCGTCAATATCATATACACATGTTCGATTCCCTACATGTTTTATACTTCACACCATACATATTCCACACTAAAGGAAATTTTTAGAGTGGTAATTGTATGTTAGAATAAGAAATATGGTTGTTCTCGTTCAATTCCAGCTAGCAACTCGAGGTCAAAGAACATGCATGTAGGTAGTTAGCCTAACGCTAGAGATATAACCATTAAAGGGAAAACTATCATTATGACCATACATGATGACTACCTTCAAGATAGAAAAGGGGGACTTTCAAAATGGTGCCTCCATCAACAAAAGCAATTCTGTTTGGAGTATCCTCAACCTCTGGTAAATAGTACAGAAATGTAAGCTTAAATGTGGCAAGAAAAATAAACATATCGGCAAGACGCAAGAAGAAAATCCATCCATACCGCCAAGATAGGTATGTAAAGAAGCCAAAGCTGGATTGAACATAAGTTCATCAGGACCAAGATTATCACTGCCATGTATCATTTGCAAAGTCAGACAACGCAACAGTAGCCATCAGGCAAAAGAAACAGAGGTAACAAATAAGCAACAAACGCAGCAAAATGAAAAACAAAATTTGTCACTCATCAGAACCCTAGAAAATCACTTACTGTTTCGTTGCGCTCTCTAAAAAATACATTTTCGACTATCAAACATCATGAGACCGAAGTATGCAAGAAAGTTGAAAATCAAACGAGCAATACACTACAATTTGCAACGAGAAATATACTGGAGACTGGAGTAAAAACAACAAACACTTAGACCAATAAAGAGGAATACAATGTAGATGAATAAGTAAGCGATGATCTTCCACAGAAATCAAAAACCAAGAGATCGCGGGAGAACAAAAAGGTGAGGATATTCTACTCACAACTGTTGCGAATGGGAGGTAACGCGGATTGCACCGAGATCATCTTCATCGGAATCTCGAAGGTCTTCAACTTCCTCGACTTGCAACTCCTCGAAATCAAGCTCCCGAATCTGCTCGATCTGAAGCCTCTCTCTCTCTCGAATCCTGGCTTCGTCCATCTCTTCAGTCTCACTCCGGTTGGGTTTACCCGCCAGCAGAGTCCTCAGCCACCACCGCGTTTGCCAGAGACGACCATCTCATTTGTCTTCGCCAGATTCGTAATCGGGCCCATTTACGGATTAAATACTCGGCCCAACTAATTCGGGTACGTGATGGGCCGGTCCCTCTATTTTACACATAAATTACAATCTTATATGGATTTACACGTCAGTAAGAGTGTAAATAAACTTTTTTTTTGGCTATTTTTAAATATACATTACAAATTTATTATTGTTTGAAAAAACATGTAAACACACAGATGTCATGTGTTTAACTAATAATTTTGTTTTTATGCCAATTAACTTACTTGACATATGTGGAAACAAAAAAAAAAACTACTTGACAATAGGATTACTATTGATAGTCAAGAAAAATTGTAAACAGATTAGACCTACATATGTTTTTCTAAATTTATCACTGTAATTAAAATTGTAAACATTTAATGGTATAACATCCAAATTCACAATGACTACAATCATTTTTATCTTATAAATAAATTTTGTATTAGTAAATAAATCATAAAAGATTCAATGAATAAAATTTAACTTATTACAAAATCCAGAAAGATAGATATATATAGTAAAAGAACTTTTTCAGTCAAAATAAAAATGTTTATTAACATTTATGCATTATAGATTACAAGTTTGGCATTTGGCAATTTAACTAAGGATTTTTTTTTCTCGGTTCGTCCGTCCTAATAATAAATGTCCAAAGATTGAAGTTCGGTAAGGGTAATACGGTCATTCTTCATCCGAGAGTATAAATAGGTCCCACAGCCAAATAATCACACGCTCTCGTGGGTTAAAATGGGGACAACAGAAACGACGCCGTTGAAGTGGGAAGGTACACACGACGTCAAAGTCAACGGCGTCTCAGCCGAAAAAATCTGGTCAGCCGTATCGGACTTTTGTAACGTTAACAAGTGGTTCCCCAATTTGGACACGTGTCACCGTGTAGAAGGATCCGAAGGGGAGCCAGGTCTGATCCGCTACTGCGCGTCCACCAAGGAAAATCAAAAGGTTAGTTGGGCTAAAGAACGGCTAGTGAAGATAGATCGCATCGGACGGTGTTTAAGCTACGAGATCATGGACAACAACGTAGGGTTCAAATCGTATGTGGCTACCGTTACAGTACTGCGTTTGGACGATGGAGATGAAGCCACGTGTGACGACGGTTGTCGAATCGTGTGGTCGTTTGTATCGGATCCGGTTGATGGCTGGAAGAAGGAAGATCTTGGATCCTACGTGGATTTTTGTATCAAACATATGGCTAAGAAAATGGAAACTTATTTTTTAAATGCCTAATTTATTATAAGTTCTATTTAGTTATTTTCTCCGTGGACTATACTTTAAAATTGTTGCAGTTTTGTTTATAGAGTATTTTGTGGATTGTTATCTTATATCTATAAACAATTTATTTGGGATTTTAATTGGAATTTGATAGATGCCGGCGAGGATTTTGCATCTTTGGAGTAATTTGAAAAATAATTTGTATATATTTAATAATTTATACATAATTTCTTTATAACAAGTTGTGGATTAAAGGTTAAGCTAAATAAGATGGAGTACTGGTCGTATCTCGTGAAACCTTCACAAACCTAGAATTTCGTTTTCATCTTTTTACTATAAGAAACGTGTTTTTGCTAGACGCTTTTGTTTTCTATACATTTAACGAATGCAGTATAAAAAGGTGATCATAATTTTTGAAAAATATTTATTTATTTTTATCTTAAAATATTAAATATTGTCAAATTTTCTAAAATCTCTTTATTGGTTAATCTTCTTGGAATATGACTTGTGGTCCAAACATTTAATACGTTGGACAGAACACATGTTTGCTATATATTTTGTGGGGGAAATTTGTGTATAGTCCTTAGATTTCAACCACTTAAAAATTAAAGTACTATTAGCTATATTAAATAATATTTTAGTTTAAAAGTGTGCTAAAATATGTTTATTTATGTATTTTCTTGAAAAATAACTTAATTCCGAACAGCTAATGTTAGTATTAGTAAATGTTTATTTGTTCTGAAGTCATCTTAACAAGTAGACGTCGCCTACATGTTTGATCACAACTTTTTTAAAATTATTTTAATACCTTAAAGTATTTATGTCTTGTATAGTTTTAAATTGGTCAGGATTTATATATTTTAATTTTAGCATAAAATATAGATTACTTTCTTTTTATACAACTGATCTTATCCGGTTATCCCTTCCGGATATGAATGAGACAAATTTTCCATAAGACAAAAAGAATTAATTCAAAATTAATGGCAAATCTAATCAATCATACAATTTCCAAGAATATGATCATAAATTCGAAGTTTATCGTAAACCCAATTTCAATACCTTGCAAACAATGTATACACATATAAAGTAAATTGTAAAAAAAAATCTAACTTCTGAGTAAATCGATAAAAAATTCAACTTTTTAAATGCGTATTTATATCACGATATTTTAAATACTGCACAAACACAAATCCAACCTCTTAAATATGTAAACATCCAATAAATTTTTTACAAAAATATTTCAAAATTTAAAAATTTGTACAAAAAAAACCCAAACTATTTTTTAGAAAAAAAAATTTTCTATATTATGTGCATTTGTTCTAAATTCTCTTTAAAATTCAATATATTTTGACCAAAATTCGAGACAAGATTTAGATTGAACCTTATGATACATTTACATAATTTACTCCAAAAAATTATTTTAGAACAAAAAATAAATAAATGACTAAACTCTTAACTCATGGTCTAGTGGGCTTTCTAAAAAAGCATAGAATGGCTGTAAAGTGAAGTTATTTAGCATGATTCTCACTCCTATCATCAACCCATAAATGCAACTGTAGACGTACCATGTCTTCTAATCCCATATTTCAATTTATATATAAACCACATATATATGTCAAAACTATATACATATCTCATATATCAAACAACCACAAGAAGATACACACCGCAGTTCTCACTTCTCAGAAAGCAAACACAATGGTACGTATAAGTCAAATACCATATCATCTTATTAATTTATATGGACCGACTTTGGTATCCCTTTGGTTATAGTTATATTTGTATTTATATATATTCTTACTACATATTTGTAATTATATGAAACAGAATACAGGGAATCTCAGAAAAGCTTACTCTGTTGATATTTCACGGGAGATAATAAGATTACAAGCAGCAGAAGAAGAAGAAAAAGTAATGAAATGTGATTGTTGTGGTTTAGAAGAAGAATGTACCGTTGACTATATAAACAAAGTCAAAACCTCGTATTCAGGCAAATGGGTTTGCGGTCTTTGTGCTGAAGTAGTTACTGAGAGATGCAAGAAACATTCACCGGTAGGTAATAATAATGGGATGCAAGAAGCTTTGGATTGGCAAAGAGGGTTTCATGAGGATTTTGTATCTACAACTAGACTTAACCCTAAACTCGATTTCGCACGTGCGATGAGTGATATCGCAAAACGAAGCTGTCAAAATAGATTTAAGTCCAAGAATATTGCTCGTAGAAACAGTAGTGAATCGTGATCCAACGGTCGAGATTTGAGAAATATATATGGTCTAATATTAATTAGGTTTATTATATTATTAGCTAATATTAATATTTGAAAATCTTGATTTTATACAAAATTATAATAAATAAAAAGAGTATAGGAAAAATAGAAAGAAAAAGCTTGTGACTTTTAAAGTGTTATAAATCTAATTTAATTATAATTTATCAAAATGTTAAGTGAATAATCTTTGCTTTGTTAGATCTCTGCAAAATGGGATAAATAATGCAAAAAAAACCTCAAGGTTTGGCGATTTCACCGATTAAATCCTCACTTTTGAAGAGGTGTAAAAAAAACCCTAACGTTTGTATTTTCTGCAAATTAAACTCTCCCGTTAAATTGACTAACGGAATTCAAAACACAGTCGTTTTGGTACTGACTAAAACGACTGTGTTTCGATAAAAAACCAAAAAAACACTTAAAATTCATCTAATAACCTATAAAAAATCCTAAAATTCACTAAAAAATTTCAATTTTTTTTTTAAAACCTGAAAACAGTTAAAAAATTTATTTGATTTTTTAAAAAAATTTAAATTAATTTTAGTTATTTTTATAATGTTTTTATTACAANTTAATTTTAGTTATTTTTATAATGTTTTTATTACAAGTTTAAATTTAAATTTAAAAAAATTATAAAAATAACTAAAATTAATGTAAAAATTATATAAATATTAAAATAAATTTTTTTATATCTTTTCATGTTTTTAAAAAAAAATAAAATTTTTTGGTGAATTTTATGATTTTTTATTGGTTATTTGATGAATTTTAAGTGTTTTTTTGGTTTTTTATCGAAACACAGTCGTTTTAGTCAGTACCAAAACGACTGTGTTTTGAAATCCGTTAGTCATTTTAACGGGAGGGTTTAATTTGCTGAAAATACAAACGTTAGGGTTTTTTTTACACTTTTTCAAAAGTGAAGGTTTAATCGGTGAAAACGTCAAACCTTAGGGTTTTTTTTGCATTCATCCCTTGCAAAATTCAAGACTGATTCTGATATAAGAAGATAAATCATAAGTGGAAATCATCATATATATTAAAAAAACAGTTTGTAGTATTTATGTTATAAATCATAATATTTATATGAAACCAATTAATTTTGAAGCAATTAATATAACATGTTTGAATATGGACGTTTTTTAAAATCCCTCTTAATAAAAAGAAATTAATATATAATTTTGAAGCAATCAATATATAACTTTGAAGCGATTAATATGCAAATCATAATATGTTATAAATCATAATATTTATATTCATATATCTATGTATATGAAGCAATTAATATATAATTTTGAAAAAGAAACTAGATATGATTAACCTCAAATAATTTGACACGAACAACGTTAAGTGGAAATGAAAGTCTAATCTCGTGGAACCAAAATATAATGATGAAATTTGACCTCTCCAATAAATCGAAAAAATAACAAAAAAGCTAATGATTTATAACAAAGTAGGATGTCAATATCTTAGTGGACCATGTAAGTCCGACATTAATAGATCACAATACAGTTAAAAAATAAAAAAGATATAGACAACAAAGTAAAGGAAGACATGATACGATCGAGTGGGAAGTGCAAGTCGACGTTATTTTTCTCTAATTAATGTCTTAATTAAACTTGGATTCGTTTCTTTTAATCTTTGGTGTAATTAATAAAATTATACTAGTGTAGTGATTCTTTTGGACCACTAATCAACAAACATAAATAGGGTTTCAAATAGGTCTCTCCTACGTCACTTAGACCTCATTAACTTGTTTTTTTTTATATTTTCTCAGTTAAATTTCAAAACTAAGTCATTGTTTTGTAAAAACTGATTTAATTTTTTGGAATTTAGTATATATTACATGATTTCTGTTTTTCCCGACATATATATGTCGATTGGTAAAAAACAGTTATTTGTTAGAATTTTTCCACCAAATTTAGTACTATAATCCATTTTGGTCAAAAAATTATCGAAAATTGGTCAAAAATATTTTTAATCTTCGATCAACTCTGACATATAGAGTGGTTAATTAGTACTATAATTCATTTTGGTCGAAAAAGTTGGTTGAACATTGGTCAAAAATATTTTTGACTAATTTTCGACCAAATTCAACCTATGGAAAAATAGTCATTGTTTATGAAATACATTAATTTATTATTGCTATAAACTAAATTTAAAAAAAAATTTGGTCTGAAAATTGGTCAATAATATGTGTGACTAATTTTCGACCATATTTAACATGAAACTATTGAAATTAATTTTTGTGTGTGTGTCTGTTTTTGTGTTTACTATTATATGATTTAAATGCAGATTTTTTTAGATGTAAAAATTTACGAACATTAAATTATTATAATTATCAAATTTAAAATATAAACTTTTAAATTAAAAATTATATATATATAT
>KE151497.1:464380-482085 GCA_000411095.1 Aethionema arabicum
AAAATGGAGGCATCCGCATCAAGCATGCCCTTCCTCGACAACGACCACTCTCTCTATTTTTCTTCTATTCTAAAGTTTTTTCTTCTTTTACATTTCCCCCCTTACACATCTTAAATCATTCACATTAATATAATAATAATTATTAAAAAAAATTAATTGCAGCAATAACAGCGCTGATGGCGTTATATATGATTATTACCATAATTTATCATAATTTCTAATAAAATGGATTAATGTAAGCATGATTATGTAGGATAAATATGGAGTGAAGTAGGAGAAAAAGTTTTCAACGGTCAGAGAGGATGTTTTCGTCATAATTTGCAATTAAAAGTAGTTTTTATTTTCTTTGGTCAAAAGAACATTTTGGTTGTAATCCGACAAAAATCTCACTCGCTTTTTTTTCACCTCATCAATCCCATCCTCATCCGTTCGTGTCAAAACCCTCCCTCCCCATTATTATTTTATCTTTAAATTTTGTTTAATAAAATTAATAAATAAATATAACAATGAATTTAAACGTTAAAAAAAATCATTCCTCTTCGTATACTTAATTGAATAAAAATAATTTTATTCATAATTTAATTAGCACATTATGCTTATATTATTTTATAAAATAAATAATGGAAATAAAATAAAAAAGTTAGCCTTAAATTGAGGTGAGAATGTGCCCAACACCTTTTGTTTTCTTTATTTAAAAATTTGGCCTTTGATGTTGTATATTCCTTTGTTTTTTATGTAGGTCAGTCCAACACTTTATATCCCTTTTTTCGTCCAGTACAAAGAATAATAATGCACATTGCCTTACAATTTATTACTAATAAATAAAAAAAGTTCCAATGAGAACACAACAACTTAGTTTATTACAACGTCTCTTTTTAAAAATCAAATTATTCTAATTTTACAGCTAAGTTTCAAATCAAATCACTATCCTTATATTTATATGTCACCAAGCTCACTACAAACTCAAAGAAACAAAAACAGTCATGTCTTCTTCTCATCATCATCATAATCATCATCATCATCATCATCACATACCACATCGCATCATCAAACTCTTCTCCTTCTTCTTCTTCGTTTCTTGTCTCCACGCTAATGAACTCGAACTTCTCTTATCCTTCAAATCCTCACTTCAAGACCCACTTCACCATTTCTCTTCTTGGTCAAACTCTTCAACGAACAATGATGTATGTCGCTGGAACGGCGTCGTTTGTAACAACTTTTCCCGTATCATCTCCCTTGATATCTCCAGCAACAACATCTCCGGTCAAATCCTCAATTCCGGTTTATTCCGGTTACCTTTTATCCGTGTCATTAATCTCTCAAACAACAATTTATCCGGTTTAATCCCTCGTGATATTTTCTCATCTTCGTCTCCTTCTCTTCGTTACCTTAATCTCAGCAACAACAATTTCTCCGGTTCAATTCCTTCAGGCTATATCCCTAATCTCTACACATTAGATCTCACCGACAACATGTTAACCGGAAAAATCTCCGACGATATCGGCCGGTTCTCTAACCTTAAAATCCTCGAACTCGGCGGAAATGTCTTAACCGGTCCAATACCGGTTTCAATCGGAAACTTAACGAAATTAGAGTCGTTAACTCTAGCTTCAAATCAGTTAACCGGAGGTATACCGGTGGAATTAGGTAATCTGAAGAAATTAAAATGGATTTACTTAGGATACAATAATCTCTCCGGCGAAATCCCTAATCAAATCGGCGATTTGCCATTTCTGAACCATCTTGATCTCGTCTACAATAACCTCACTGGTCAAATTCCTCCATCGCTAGGAAGCTTACACAACCTTCAAGATCTATTTCTCTACCAAAACAAGCTCACCGGTGAAATTCCACCGACGATATTCGCCCTCCGAAACCTAGTCTCTCTAGACCTTAGCGATAACTCACTCTCCGGAGAGATTCCTGAGCTTGTGGCGAATTTGCAGAAATTAGAGATTCTTCATCTATTCTCTAACAATTTCACAGGTAAAATTCCTGACGGTGTAACGTCATTGACACATCTACGAGTTCTTCAGCTTTGGGCAAATAGATTTCATGGCGAAATTCCGGCGAATCTTGGAAAACGAAATAATCTCACTGTTCTTGATCTTTCCACGAACAATCTCACTGGAAAAGTCCCTGAAAATCTCTGCGATTCTGGTCATCTCACAAAGCTTATCCTCTTTTGCAACTCTTTAGAAGGATTAATCCCACCAAAATTGGGCGCGTGTAAGAACTTGGAACGCGTGAGACTTCAAAACAACCGATTCTCCGGCGAGTTACCTAAAGGATTTACTGAGTTACAACTCGTTAACTTCTTAGATTTATCAAATAACAAACTCACCGGTAACCTTGGGGATCATCAAACGACATGGGATATGCCACAACTTCAGATGTTAAACCTTGGAAACAACAATTTCTACGGTGAATTACCGAATCTTTCTCGAAGCAAGAAACTCACAAAACTTGATTTATCAGGTAACAAAATCTCTGGAGTAATAACACCACTAAAGCTCATGAAATTACCAGAGCTTATGGATTTAGATTTAAGCGAAAACAACATCAAAGGAGAGATTCCACAAGAGATGTCAGCTTCTTACAAGAGCCTGGTGAATCTTAATTTAAGCCACAACAATCTCACAGGAGAAATCCCTTCAAGTTTCTCAGAGTTTCAAGTTCTAAGCAATCTTGATTTATCTTGCAATGGTTTATCAGGAGAAATACCAAAGAATCTTGGAAGTATTGAGTCACTTGTTCAAGTAAACATCTCTTATAATCATCTCCACGGTAGTTTACCTTTAAACGGACCGTTTCTTGCGATAAACGCAACCGCAGTAGCTGGTAATAACAATCTCTGCGGCGGCGATACCGTTACTGGTTTAAGTCCTTGCAAGAAGAAAACTTCAAAGTATTGGTGGCTAGTGATTTCTTCAATCTTTATAGCTTTTCTTGCAGTTCTTGCGTCTGGTTTCTTCATTGCAGTAATGTTTCATAGGAAACATAACGTTATAAAACAAGTAGTGGAAAAAGAAGATGGTAATTGGGAGATTCAATACTTCGATTCAAGATTTGCAAAATCCGTTACACCAAATTCGATCATATCATTCATCAAAGAACAAAACTTTCTCCAAATTGGAACAATGAGAATCTTTAAAGACAGCAAAGGCGTGCAATTTGTGGTTAAAGAGGTTAAGATTTGTGATTCTCAAATCAGAAAGGTTTCTGGTCATAATAACATAGTTAAAGTAGTGGCGATTTGCTTTTCTGAGAAAATTGGGTATGTGATTGAGGAATATGTTGAAGGGAAACGATTGAGTCAAGTTTTGGAAGGTTTAAATTGGGAGAAAAGGAAGAAAATTGTAATGGGAATTGCTGAAGGTCTTCGGTTTTTGCATTGTCGGTGTTTTCCGGCGGTTTTAAGCGGCGGATTATCGCCGGAATGTATTGTTGTTGACGTTAAAGGTGAGCCACGGTTGTCTATTGGTGTTCTTGGATTGCTTTGCATGGATCCTGCTTACATGGCCCCAGGTATATTTACAATATTGCCACTACTGATTTTCCACTTTAATTTTTTTTAATAAATTTTTACTTTTGTTATTTTGATAATAAAAAGAATTCAATCTAAAGCATTTATTATTCAATTATTGAAATAATTGTTTCCCAAAAGACTGTACTTACTAATCAAGTTACAAGAAATCAACAGTCCATTTAATAATGACACAATAAATAAATAATAAACACATACTCTACGTACAATTTAGTTGAATATGTTTATTTTTTAAATTTTACTCTTTCTCTCCTAAAATAATTGATTTTTTTGGATTATTTTTTGTTTTACAAATATTGATTTTGTATATTTTTATTTCACTAAAAATAACATATATAATTAAATATATCTATTTTATAAATCAACGCAATAATTTATTGTGTCACTAAAATGTTTAAATATAAATACAATTAAATAGAACAATTTCTTAACAAATTAATAATAATTATTTTTTTCAAAAATATGTGCGTAAAGATTAGAAAATCAAATATTATGGAAAAGATTGGGATTATATAATAATTTCTTATAAATATTTTAGCAAAAAAAGAAAATTCTTATAAATATTATTTTTGGTTTACAAATGTAGAAACAAGAGAGAGAAAAGAAGTGACTTCTAAGAGTGACGTGTATAGTTTTGGACTTCTCCTCCTTTATCTACTCACCGGTAAAACTCCCTCCGGAGATGCTGACGTGGAATCTGGTGAAATCGACACGTGGATAGATTCATCGATTGACACGTCATTGTATCAGAAAGAGATAATCCAAGTCATCACCTTAGCTTTGCAATGTAAGGTTAGTGAAGAAGAAGAGAGACCATGCGCCAACAATGTCTTCAAAGCATTAAAATCTATCTTTACTTCAACTTCTTACTTTCCGAAGATTTTCTCGCTGGTGTGATTATTAATTTAAGGTTTTTTATTTGTTTGGTCTATTAAATAATTTTATTAGGCTTCCTATATTTATATAGTTATTTTTTTTAATTTATATATATGATTTTTAATTAGTAGAGAGTTGTTTATCAAGATGGTTTTGTTTATGTTATCTTGATTGTCTATCTATATACATATATATTATTTTGATGTGTTTAAATGTTAGTTTCCATTAATAATGTGTTGTTTTATGTAAAGTGATATTTTATAAGATAACTGAATTTAGAAATTAAAATTTATATTATAATCACTTTATAATCCAACTAAGAAATGCTATATTAAAGTAATTTGTAGAGTAAAAATAAATAAGAAAAATAAGTGTAAAATGGAGAATGAGGTCAATGGAGAATGAGAAAGGGACTATACACTGGCACCCATTAGAGAAACTGATAATCATTCTTCTTTGGTTTCTCTTCTTTTCTACTTTTCACATTGTTTTATGTTTCGTCTATTAATATATTCTTTGTGCTTGCAATGATGGGAATGTTGTGAAGATCGAGGATACCTTTTTCTTTTCTCTTTTGTCTCTTAAAATAGAATTTTCTTCTTAGCCTTTCTGCTAACTTTTTAAAGATTCCTTTTTCTCATTTGTTTTTTTTTTTCATTTTATATATTTTGTTGTTCATAAGATTTTCATTCATCAAATTAGTAATTCTTCTATCAAGTTTTTTTTTTCCGCAATAGAAGGAGAAAAGAAACTCAGAATATATATAAATATAGTTGACGAAAAAAACAAAATATACATATACTTCTGCGTCTTTAACTTATTGTTCCCAAATGTATTAAACAATATATAAATATTATCCACAAATTTTCCTGAGTTGATAAAAAAACTATCAACTTTCAAAATTGATTTTTAAATCTTCAATTTTGATAATTGAGTGTTTTAAATTATAAATCCTAATGATCAAACTTTTTAAATTCAAATCTCAAATTTAGACTTGAAACCATAGTTTAATTAATGCAAATTTGAAATATATTTTTTTTAAAACTTTGAAACTATAGTTTAATTTGATATTCAAAATTTAATTTATAATTTAAAAAACTCGATTTTCAAAATTCATGGTATAAAAAAAACATTTTTAAAATTGATATTCAACTTTTCTCTAGTGATCACTTAAACTAAAATAGTTGCGGTCAGCTGCAAACTGCTGAGATCGGAGTTCACCGAACCGAGTAGCCTCTCGGTCACACCACGTCGGCTGTGTAAATCAAACAATAAATATAAAGAACTGTTATTTGAAAGAGAAGAGAAAATAAGCAATCGTAGCTACAACAAATAGGTTATATAATAATAGCTTTAAAAGAATAATAATAACAAACGAATATAAGATATAATGCGTGTGAAAATGGTAACAAAGTCCGCCCATCTTTCCAAAGCGGCACTCAAAAAAATAGAACTCACTATACAAATCTCCGATGCTCCTGAAACTGCAAGCAGACCAAAGTCACTGTCTTTGTCTCCACAAAGTCTAGAGCTTCTTAGGCAAATTATATGTCTTTTTGAGAAACCTCGTGGCAGATTCATCGTTACGGTAACACAAAACACGCAAAAGCGTGTTTGGCTCCATCCCGTTCCATTGACCTGAAGTTGGAGGTAACGGAAGCCTAGACTTAGCTGAAGAGCCGTATGCTTCAAGTGTTGTTCCTTTGAATCTCTCTATTAAGCTCTCTGTGTCAGTACTGAACAGAGGAAGTACACCTCTTACTGTTGTCGAAAATTTATCGATAAGATCGACGGGGAGACCATCTCCGTTTGCCCAGAACAAGTCTTTCATAGATTCGAAATCTTCTTCTAATATCTGAGAGTCTTGTTTTGTAAAAGCTCTAGAGGGTCCTCCAGCAAGTAAGACAAGTAAGAAGCCATCGAAAGTGGCTCTCATGATGTCTGTGATGATGCGTGTACGGATCCTTTCGTGTACTGTATCTGCTATGATTGTCATGTTTTGTTCAAGCTCCTTGAGGAAAGGGTCTATTCGAGATGATAAGAGGTCACCGATGTATAAACCATCCCATAAGGCGTGACTTAGGTCATGGAAGACGACTTTGTAAGCTAGAGCTTCGGAGAGTTGTTGAACACCTTCGATGCAAGCTGCTGGTGTTAGCTCAAACTTCTTTCCTAAGCCGTTGGAGAAGTCATCGGTGTGAGCTGACTCACAGTTCCTTAAATGTGTGATCACTCTCTTTTCAAGAACATCTAGCTCACTACGGATTTTATGTAAGCTGTTTATTCTGACACAGATTTGGGTGGCTCCAAAGGAATTTTCTCCGTTTGTAGTTGAAACCTGAGAGTTTCTCTTCTGAGAGGTTGGTGTCTTTTCTTTCTTCTTCCAGACACCTTGGAATTTTGATCCTATTGTACATCGGGTAAGTGCAGGCATCGTAGGCATGTACGTAGTTCGAGAGCCTGGGGGATCATAAGATGATATATAAAGTGTCAGAAAATAAGAGTCGATGATCAGATAGAAAATCTGTCCTGAATCATATAGAAACTCACCGCAACCAGATTTTGCCTTGGAGACATAATATTGAAGATATTTGTCTAAGCCAATGATCAAATCAGGTAATACCGCAGGGTGCATGGGTATGGGAAGCTGAAAAAAAGCATCAAGAGTTTCATCAGTAATCCTCAACACTTCACCAGCAGATTGTGCATATCCTCCTTCTTGGGTCTCCAGCGGTTTCCAGTCCTGGAAAAAAAAATTTTGCATTAACTTAGCTCAAACTTCGAAGAATAGAACCGCTTGCGTGCTATTAAGTTGAAGATGACAATTTTTAAGACTAAAATTTCAGATAGAGTTACTACCTCCTGCTGCAGATTCCTGTCTACCCATTCTTTAAGTCTGTCTATTCTTGCCTTGATCCAGTCTTTGACCAAATTAGCAATTACGGTCTCAGCCTCATAAGGAGGCATTTCGCGGATTATTGCTTTTCCACCATCATCACTGTCAACAGAATCCTCAACTGCAATTTGTACCAGATCCTTCTCTAACTTATCTGCAGCTCTTAATATTTGGACAGCATCAGGTGTCAATTCAGATATTCCAGATATAAACTGTTTAATCTCGTTTCCGTAACAAACATGGAGGGTAGCCACAGCCACCCCTGCAGCAAATGGATGCCATCTCTTCAATATTGGACTGAACATCCGTTTTTCCTGAATAGCTAGCTCGCCAATGTCCTTAGCAAGGATTGAGAGAACTGGAAGAGGATTTTTCTGGTTTTTAGATGCTCTCCGGCTGGAATCTGCTTTCTCCATTCTCTACAGGAAGTCTCAAAATAAACAAATAAGTTCACATAATTGCCTGAGGAAATGATAATGATGGTTAGCATCCAGCAAAAGTAAACAGATACTTGCCTGAGCAAAAGCAGTTCGTATTGATGACCTGATGTAAGTCTCGATCCTGGCCCGAGCTACATCAACATCTCCTTTCCTTCTTCTACGGTACTCGTTAGATATATCTTCAACTAATATCCTGGCTGCTGAAACACCCAAAGAAACAATTCCCTCCATGGTATCTACATTACCTCTGTCGAAGGTATCATGATATGCAAGGAGCCTTTTCTCTGCCCACCCTAATATAGCACTCAGTGTAGAACTCAATACTTGGGAATATTCAGGATCCTTTGTTATCTTTGCATCTTTAGCAACTTCTGCCAGTTGAGACTCACAAGCATAAAGCAGGTCCATCTCAACTTGTCCAGTCGAAACATAGCGGCTAAACAAAAGCCATGTAAAACAGAGGTTATGAAGCATTTGGTTGATTCCAAGAATGACCCACGTCTTCTTTATGTGTTCCATAAGTTCGTCAACTTCCTCAATCATGGATGTTTCCTCGTTAGAATCAAAGCACGCTTCTAAAAGGAGTTCATAGAGCCTGAGATTAAATGGAGACCCATCAGCCCAGTGGCAAGAGTCAGAGAAAGAACCATCAGATCTAGTGGCAAGAGACGTGACTGCTGATCGAAGACTTTGCATTTGCTCATTGTTCCTTCCAGTCTCCAAAGGCCTGTCTAGAGCGCCATGAATTATTTGCCGCAATCGTTGTGAAGTATTCCCTTTATCAAGGGGCACACGAGGATGCAACAGAAGACCAGCCTCAAGAACTTTCAACGTTCTTTTTTGCCATGCATCATGCTCTTGCTGATCCGTAAAATCAGAAGACTTTAGCTGCTGTAGCAATTCTAAGGGAAGAACCACTGCCTCAATCTTTCTTCCAACCTGAAAATCAACAAACTGAATTTAAAACGAGAACATTCGAAGCAATTAACCATCTAACATTATTAATACTTACTGAAGTAAGTACCCAGAGTCACTGAGAATAAATTAAGACATTCGTGTCTACAGAATTATCCAATTAAGGATGTGTATTTATCCGATAATTTGTGATCCCCATACAACTTGTCAACGTATCACGAGATGATGAAATGAACTCGTATTCGTCTAAAATCAAGCTCAAAGATTAATTTGAGCACAATCAATACATATAATCAGTGGATCCTCCATGGTAAGTAAAAAATTTGACCAGGTCAAACCGAAATTCAGCTTAACTGGATCACAGAGATCCAACAGCTGACACATCCATACATGACGATAATGAAACGCAAAAGTAGAATTCAGCTAACCTGGCTAGCAGAGATCCTGAGGAAAGCTCTCCGCACACGCGAATCGACGGTTTCCGAGACTCGCATTTGGATCCGCATGAGCTCGCCGACAGTTGTGGGCCGCTTCGACTTACCATTCGAACCCGGGGCTGAACCAGAACCCGATCCAGGACTCTTCTTAGATCCAGGTGAGAGCGAGGAAACCGACTTCAACCCCAAAGCCTTCTTCATTTTGCTGGCGGCGGTTGAGGTCAGGGATCGCTGGATGGCTGGTGAAGCAGGAGAGCTGCTAGGAGAATCCGGATTGGAAGCGGAAACTGCGAGTGCGGCAGCAGTTGAAAGCGGCTTTCCAGAAGCACTGCGGCATGCGGCAACGAAGATCTCGTAAGCAGTGAGGCGGAGATCGGAATCGGAAAGTTGAATAGCGAGTTCTCCAAGCGGACATGGAGCGAGATCGGAAGGTATGGCGGAAGCCATTGAAGACGATCGTAACTTTGACGGTGGCGGCGTTGTCTCTCTCTTGGAGTGGCCCAGAGACAGGTCTCTGAAGAGGTGAGCCATTGCGTGTGACTGTGTGAAAACAAAGCAGAAACACCTTTAAAAACATTTACCCAATAAACCATAGCTGGCAATTTCGTAATTTTCATATTTTTCTTCTCCTTTGTTTAAGATATTTCTAAATATGTTAGTTACCATCTAACTCCATTATTTTTAATTTAAAACTAAAGCTGTTGATATTTTCAACGTATCTTAATTAAAATTTTACCCCTAATTTCTAAATTAGTAACAGTTGTTTAATTAATTTATCTATATGAGTGTAATTAGATATATAAAGGAAAAAATGATAAATAAATTATTAGAAAAGTTTAATTTCATGTTTCAGAGCCCAACACAAAGAATTTTTGTTCTTTAATTTGTCCTCTTTATGTGATTATTCAAACACTAATATTAGAACTTTTACTTTTTCTTTTTATTTATTTTAGACAGGTCAAATAAATAATAAAATAGATAATAATAATAATAATACATGATCGAATCTTGTTAAATAAGATTCTAGAAGAAAAAAAAGGGAATTGTTAAATACAATTAGTATAGACGAGTATTTAATAAATCATATACAGATAACACAATAAAATTAATCATGTAATTTAAATGGAACTTAATTGTCCTAATTAGTGAAAAAAAAAATTAGAATCTTCCAATTAACAGGTGATTATAAATTGACAGCTACGAACAAAATTCACACATGCTCTTCCGTTACAACCGCCAATTAATGCTAGTTTTTATTTAATAAATGAAGATTATCAGTATAAAAACTAATTAAATACTCCAATATTAAATAGAAAAAAATGGAAAAGATAATAATAAATTAATAATCGATAGTTCGCTCAAAGTGAAGAAAGGAGGCGTGAAATCGACGCAAGTTTTCTCGCCGGAGTTTTCTCTCATATGATCTGACGGCGACCATTGCCGATACGAAAGCGCGTTCGACGAGCGAGATGCTAATCGGACCGGATTGGGCAAGCAACCTTGAGATTTCTGCTTCCTAAAAGTTCGATACTCGTTAGCAACATATGGAAGATCGATATTAGCCGATTACAGATTGTTCTGTTCTACTCGTGTGGTTAAACGATTCCTAGTTCGATTATGGAAATCGAGTTTCTCAATTTGGGGAAATAGATATCAGGAATAAAAGTTATCGCGATATTCCCCTTGCTGTGATTTGAACTCTCTTTCTGTTAGCCTAGGTATGATCGATACATCGTGAAATGGGATTTAGGGCTTAATTTGAGTGTAACGTGCAGTATCTTGCTGAGTTAACAGTTACAAATTAAACAGTGAATGTTTTGGCTAGTTTTAACAATTGGAGAAGATTGATCTAGACCGTATGAGGTTACTATTTGAAGTTGCTTTCTTTTCCATTTTGTGCTTTGCTATGGCCAGATGCATATTGTCGTTTTGCTATCAATACTACTGGATATTCTCTGAACTGGCTGTTATTTTGCAGACAGACGAAAGATGTCGTAGAAGGCATAAAAAACACGCATTGCTAACAAGAATCCAAGGATGTAACTTCTTGCGTAACCGTAAGCTCTATCATACTAATTGTCTCCATTTTATATTTCTGTGTGAATATTCATTGAGATAGTCAACTTTGTAAGTCTCTGGTTATTTCACTCTTAGTAAGCTTGTTAGTTTTGCTATGTCATTTCAAGGTTTCATGCTCTGTTTTCATGAGAAAACTGAGAGATAATGAGAAAGGGGCTAAGTGAAATTACTAATATAAACAAGCTTAAAGATTAACTTGGCATTCTATATGAGGAATTCTTTTCCGTTTAACCTTCTCGAAAATCAAAATTATCTAGTTGAAGCATGATTCCTTGCGTTTAACTGTAGTGTATATGATGTTATTACCCTTTGAATCAAGAGGAACAATTTTGCTAGTCTCAACTCTTCCATATAATATATTTTCTGTTTGTAGTAAGCCTTTTCACTGTTGAAAGATGGCTAAGATGGTATTGACATTTCCACCTCCTCCATGGGAAGCTCGACATCAACATTTTAGTCCCACCGTGAGTTCAAGACTTGAAGCAGTCCAATCTCTCCACCAATGCAACCAGTTAACAATGGGTGATCATATGGCTCATATCCCCAAAAGCCATAAGCCAACCAGATGGGAGGTCCGAGGTAGTAATATGTACCTAACAGCTGATACCGACAGAGAGGCAATTGGAATAAGAGAAACGGTACAAATCCAGCCAGTGATGCAACAAAACGACTAGAAGATGGGAGTTTTGATGAAGAGACCTCATGGTCTATCACAGGCAAAGGTGGTGTTTTGGTTTCATAGTACACGTGTTATAATGATAAAAAGTTAAAAAAATTAATAGAAGTCGATATGTCCGAGTGGTTAAGGAGACAGACTCGAAATCTGTTGGGCTTTGCCTGCGCAGGTTCGAATCCTGCTGTCGACGATTTTTTTATTTTGTCTTTTTTCTTAAATTAATAAAAGTTATTCCACTAATTTGTTTAGCGCTTCAAACCACGTCACCATGTCTTTTTTTTTTTTTTTTTCCTCAAACTTAAATATATTGTCACCATGTCTAAGAAGTGGACCAAAGCATTCAAATACAGATAACAATTTTTGTTGGTAACGAAATATGATGACTCTGTTATGGAAAGTTTAGGTCCAAATTGTACTTTTTTTCTATATAAAAATAAACATTATAGGGATGAAATATGAAGTTTCCAAACACAAATTTATTTCCGGATTTAAATTTCTTCTTATATGTGTAGTGTAGAATAATTTGGTGAAATGAAAGGCTGTATTACCGTTGACCAATGAGGCTGTCACTCTTACTTTATCGTGGATGCATTATGCATATTCCATGGATCTTAATAGCTTATCTTATAATAATATTATTTTTATAATTAAGAAGTGATGGTATGATGTTTGGTTGCATACACTTTTCCCTCACTTTATGCAAAAGAGGAATCTAATCATTGCATAAATCAATCAATCTCATACGAGTCTTTCATCACTATGTCATCGTACCGTGTAATCAAAATCAGTTCACTATACAACAATGTATAAAGAAGATGATCGAGTAATTTTAACCAGACTGTAAACCATAATACAAACAAGTCAACTTTCACATCTCAAAGCAATTATTATCTTGCAATACTTTTGTTCCATGTGCTACCTCAATATTTATTTCTTTTTTCTCTTGTAATTCCAAAAAAACTCTATATAAATATATCTCCTATGTATATACATTTCCTTGCAAAACAGTCGACAAAAAAAAAACAGTGACATATTTCTCTGTTTCATCAATTTTTAGTTTTACTCTAGAGCCATGGCCATAAGAGCAATAGCCTTAGGAAGCCATGAAGAAGTGGCTAAGCCTGACTGCATCAAAGCCCTCGTTGTTGAATTCATCACTACCTTTCTTTTCGTCTTCGCCGGCGTCGGCTCCGCCATGGCCACCGGTAACTTCTCTCTTCTCTTTTACTTACACAAGATTCTTTCTTTTCTCTTTTAAATCTGTAGTTAAAGAATGCTGAGATTTTTGAGTTTTCTTGATGTATAGACAGTTTAGTTGGGAACGCATTGGTGGGACTTTTCGCGGTCGCTGTGGCTCATGCTTTTGTGGTGGCTGTGATGATATCTGCTGGTCATATCTCTGGTGGTCACCTGAATCCTGCGGTCACCCTTGGTCTACTATTTGGAGGTCACATCACTGTTTTCCGAGCATTCCTTTACTGGATTGATCAGTTATTGGCATCCTCGGCGGCTTGCTTCCTCCTCAGTTACCTCACCGGAGGAATGGTACAGATCAATCTCATTTAACATTACCAAAATCTGTTAACTTTTTGACTAATTATGCTTGTTTCTTCAAGGTAACTCCGGTGCACACATTGGCTAGTGGTGTGAGTTATACTCAAGGGATCATATGGGAGATCATCTTGACTTTCTCACTTCTCTTCACTGTCTACGCCACCATGGTTGATCCCAAGAAAGGTGCTCTTGATGGTCTTGGTCCTCTTCTCACTGGATTTGTCGTTGGAGCCAATATTCTTGCAGGTGGGGCTTTCTCTGGGGCCTCAATGAACCCAGCCCGGTCCTTTGGACCTGCTTTGGTTGCTGGTGTTTGGACTGACCACTGGGTATATTGGGTTGGACCTTTGATTGGTGGTGGACTCGCTGGGTTCATCTATGAGAACTTCCTCATTGACCGTTCACATGTTCGCCTACCTGTTGAGGACGACCAACAATTCTAGAATAAAGTGTTAGAATCTGTTCTCGTTTCACCAAGAACCTGTGATGTGATTCCAAAATGTATCTGCAGTGATCTTGATTTATCTATGAAAGTTTTTCGATTAATTCAAATCATTCTAAGATGTGTAACAAAGTTTAAAGTAGTTTTACCAAAAGCCATTGCAAGAACACTGACCGTTCTTGAAATGGTGGAACCTATTCCTGTCTCTCACGACAATCTCTCTGTCAAAAATCTTGGAGATCATCACCGAAACCTCGTGACAATCTCCGCAAACCCGAAGGTTCTTCACGATTCTAATGGGAACGTCTTCCTTTAGACTCATCATACCAAATGCAATTGCAGCCTTTTCACTATGTAGACACAGCGCGTCTTCCTTCTCTTCCTCTTCTATGTCGAATAAAACAGGGCTCGTGTCTGCCTTATACCCGGCAAGTCTCAGTCTCCGCATGATCTCTTTCCAAGTATCCTCTATTTCGCTATATCTTGGGTGGGATTTATCCCCTACGAAGAATTCATGGACTTCTCCATTTACCTCCATTATGCTGCAACCTGGTTGCTTTCTCACCCCTCTAGACTTCATTGACTGTCTAATGTGACTAACACTGTCCCAATCCTCTGATTCTGCATATATATTTGATAAGAGGACATAAGCCCCATGATTTGCAGCCTCTAACTCCAGCATTTTATTTGATGCAAGTACGCCAAGTTCCAGATTCTTATACATTCTAGATGCGTGGAGCAAAGAACTCCAAACAGCAGCATGAGGCTTCATAGGCATGCGCTGGATGATACCTAGCGCATCATCTAAGCGGCCTGCACGAGCATACAAATCAACTAAACAGCCATAGTGATCAAGTTGAGGCTCTATCCCAAAGTCATTCTTCATCGAGTCAAAATGTCTTTGTCCTTCATCTACCAAACCAACCACACTGCAACCTCTGAGAACAGAGACAAAAGTGACAGCGTTTGGAGTAATACCTTCTTCTTTCATAAGAGAGAAAAGCTCAAGACATTTCTCCCCAAACCCATTCATGGCACACCCGTTCAGAGCACTACTCCATGTGTATACGTTCTTCTCTTCCATACCATAGAAAACTTCCATAGCTTTATCCATGTCCCCACATTTGGCATAGAAATCGACCAATGTAGTACCAAGCCTGACACTCATCTTGATTTTGTTTCTCTCTATGTAGCTATGTGCCCATCTCCCTTGATCTAACGCTCCCAGTTGAGTGCAAGCTGACAAAACTGAAATCATTGAAACGCCATTGACCTTCACACCTTCCAACTGCATTAAATGAAACAAGTTTAGAGCTTCCTTTGACTCTCCAACTTGAGCATAACCAGAAATCATTGCATTCCAGGTAATTGGGTCTCTGTCAGGCATTTCCTCAAACAACTTGCGTGCAAAAGCGACGTCCCCGCATCTAGCGCAAGCACTTACCATCGCTGTCCGGCACACGAAATCTGAGTTAGCAACCGTTTTAAACACCTTATGACAAGAATCCAGACAACCCAGTTCCGCATACAAAGAAATTAACCCGGTTTGGACATGTGGGTCATTGTCAAAACCACGTCGGATGGTCGTACCATGAACTTGAAGCCCTAACTCACGTATCCCTAACTCTGTGCACGCCTGAACTAAGAAATTGACTGTGTAATTATCCGGTTTAAGATGATTTTCGGAGCCGAGAATCCTTCTATAGAAATCAAAGCTCTTTTCCGGCACCAGGCTCTTGCAATGAGCTCGGATCATAGAATTAAGAGCGAACAATGTAGGGTTAGTGGATCGATCGAGGATCTGATTCGCATACCCTAGATGTTTCTGATCACTCAAAGCAACCGCCTTTACAAACTGACCCACGAGGTGATCATCGTTGAGCGTCCCGTCGACAAAGAGCTTGGCGTGGATTTGCCGGACTTCCTTAAACGTGGTGCCGGAATCCAAAAGGGCGATAACAGGATGTTTAACGATTCTGCTCATGATCAGATTATGGAATACAGAATTCGTATGCTCACACCATTATAACAATACACAACAGGAACTGCAACGATATCAGCAAATGAACCTGCACCCAAAGAAGAAGACGATCTTATAAGCACACCCATTACATCAATAGAGAATTCATCTCATCAGAGATCAAGCACGCAACGCTATAAATTTGATTTGATTATGTGGATTTCTAGAAGAATCTGTTATCTTTAAATAAAGCTCACTTCGACATTTTCACAAACACCTTGTGTGCAATACTCTCAAATTCGCTATCATCCTCCAAAATCTCTACTGAAATAATCCTCACAACGGCCACAAAAACAAATTAGGGTTTACGCCATTGCAGTTTAACCCTAGAATCTTAAGTTCCAAGAGAACAAAAATAACTTATTCACTCAAACGTAAGACGCCAATATATAACACAGACACTAAACTTTAGAATCTTCTCTAGCTATTTTTTTCTACATTTAGATGAGTACGTAAGCTATACCCCACACTCACACACACACACTGATATCTCTCTATATATATAAAGAGTATTTGAAAGTCATTGCAATAACAAGATGAGTTCTTCAGGCTACAAAACCTCAAACAAACAATCAATTTTGTCTCATTTCTTCTGAATCTAACCCCTAAACTCTTATTGCTATGGTGGAGTCGCATAAAAGGGTCTTGGAGGTTGATAAAGTGTACCGAGGAGCTCGTATGAGGAGCTGGGGAAAATGGGTTTCTGAAATTCGAGAGCCTCGTAAGAAATCAAGAATCTGGCTTGGGACTTTTCCAACGGCAGAAATGGCTGCTCGTGCACATGATGTAGCTGCAATAACTATTAAAGGAACCTCTGCGATTCTCAATTTCCCTGAGCTTGTTGATTCTCTTCCACGACCTCTCTCAAGTAGCCCTCGTGATATTCAAGCAGCTGCTGCTAAAGCCGCTCTCATGGACTTTAAAACGACGCCGTTTCAATGTAATCGTTAAAATAATTCAATCCTAAACATAAATGCGCTATAACATGTACAAATTTTAGAAGTTAACATCTTTAAGTAATTTGATGAAGAATTGCAAAATTATTTTGTATTTTGTGTGCAGCAAATCTGAAGATTGATTCTGAAAAAACGTTATCGGAAGAGTGTAGAGAGAGTGTTGTGGAAGGTGATAGAGTATCGGAGGAGCTAGAAGAGATAGTTGAGTTGCCGAGTTTGAACGAGTTAAAGAGCGAGTTTTCTTTGTTTGACTCGTTGGAAGGTTTGGTGTTGACGCCTCCATGGTTAGATATTGATAGTTCTCAACAAGGTTATTATACGTACCAAGATGTATCAATGATGGACTCAGTTTTTCAAGAAACTTTTTTGTGGAATTTCTACTAATATTTTAAGAAAATATTATCTATAAGTTAATTTGGAATTTTTCATTCATAATTATTCAAATAATTAGGAAACAGTGGGAAGTACAGTCTCGTGATAATATATAAAGAAAAAATATTTAATAGATTGAAAAAGTGGTTGTTTAATTACGGAGTCTGAAAATAGAAATAATGTTTGATAAAATAAAAGTTTTTGGTCCTACATAATAATGCCTTGCTTTATAAAGTTATTTCACAAAGTTTATAAACAATTTTTACCAAAAAAAAATAAAATATATAAACAATGTTTAGTTGGTCATGCAAGAAACAGTCACATAAACACTTGGATCCATTCCTTTTAATTTCTTGACGTTACCATCAAATCATTCAACATGAAGACTTAATTCTTTTTTGTTTTTTTCCTCAAGAATTAATTCATTTGCATCATCTTTTTAGAATGCTTATTTTATATATACAACTTGCACTATTGTGTCGGCGATATATATAT
>KE151497.1:482119-503313 GCA_000411095.1 Aethionema arabicum
ACAGTTTAATAGGTAAATTATACATGAAAAATAGATATTAAAAGATGGTTTAATTTTGAAATTGATATTTTCACATCAATTTTGTGGCAATTACGTTATATCTAATTAAGGTTAAACAAGCGCTGACAATATTTTGTTTGTGTACATTTAGAGCTTTTTGTGGTATCTTCTCTAACAACCACAAACTATACTTCACATTTTTTGTCTGCCATTAACGGATCCTTCAAAAAAGCAAACAACGATTTATTGAAACCAAGTACTATACACTATAATTAATTATTTATTTTTTTTAACAAGAAACTAATAATATGTGTTATTATTTTCAAGAACGTTTATCTTAACAGAAACATTAAAATTGAATTGAGTTACATGCATAATTTTCCTCCCTCTAGAAAATATTTAGGAGTATTAATGCAAAATTACAAGCAAACAAAAAAAAATGTTGAAAAAAATAAAGAAAATTATAGTTATATCCACCAACCAGTCAATTTTATGATTAATACAAAATTATTTATTTGTTATTGGTAAACTGGTAGTTTACGAAAAATGGAATGCAATGTAAAGTGCCTACCAAAACCATTGTTGCTTCTTCAGAATATATGCAGGCTTGAACGAAACCAGTTTCTTCACGAACTTGGAGATTTCCGGATCCTGAAGTGATTAAGCGAAGCTTCCTGTAATGTTTTTAGTATCTGGAGATTGTGTCTTATCATTTTTGGTCTATATAAACAGCGTCAACATCGTCAAGTTCTAGTAGTCTCTGCATAAGATCTTTGTTCAATTCCATGGCTTCATCATCCACCTGAAACAAACCATAACCACCCTTGTTAATCACATTTTCTATGTAAATGAGATGAATTCTTCTAAGTATGTCTCTTTAATCGGTAAAAGAAAGAACAACACAAATCAAATGAAGTTTATCTGTTTGAGATCCATGTCATCTAACCAGTATCATCAAGAGCTAGAGGTCATAAGGGACATGAGCTTAAATTGGGACTTCCAAATATAGCCTATGTAGTATCTGCAGTCTACAATGTATTCAACACATCGAAAGATAGAGATACTCTAGTTCATGATAACATGTAAATGTTCTAATAGTTTTCAGTATTAGACACAAAGGTCAATTTCAAGGAACAGAAAACAGATTTAGTACCTCAACAGTAGTAAGAGGGATCATTTCAGAGCCATTGTCAGGCTCGTACTTTATTCCTTCGTCACGTAGTTTTGATAGTACTGTTGAGTAATTCTCTGAAGAAGTTACAATTTTGTAGTACCTGAGAGAAAGATAGAGACAAGGAACAGATGAAACACAAAAAAGAGCTTAGATGTATACTTATGAGTCATAAAGGGATTCTCTTACACTAATTTTCTTGTTTTGGGAAACTTTATTGCAATTTAGCCGTGTATGGTGACAACAAGGTTGCATTTGGTATATAAACATGGGTAAATTATAAACATCCTGCAAGCTCTAAACTCAGCCACTTGACTACTTTTAGTTCTCAATTCAATGTTGAGAGAAATATCTAACCCGGTTTAAGAAGTATAGATCTATACCTTTCATCAGCCAATAGAACACAGTAAACAGAATACTTACGGGAAGAAACGAAATGTTGAGAAAATCAGGTTTTCAAGAGATGCTTTGATGCAATATATACCTTTCTGCCCTATCTTCATCAGTATCATCCTCATAAGTGGGTGGCTCAATAACATCTTCAGCTCCAGCATCTAAAGCAACCAAAAGGAGCTCATCTTTGTCAGTATCTGTAACTTTAATATTAACAACCCTGACTCGTCTAAACTTGAACATGACAGATCCTGGATCAGCCATTTTTCCCCCACAATCCTTAACAACCTCTCTAACAGCTGCCACTGATCGAGTAATTTTGTCTGTTAAGACCTCGACTACCATACTAACTCCACCATAGCCATATACCTAAAGCATAAGAAAAAAGCTTATTTCAGAGCCTAAAATCATATAATAAACCCAAAAGAAATGGTGATGAACCCACACAGTTGAGTAGGCTTAGTGATGATCTAAACCAAGAATCAGGTTTTCAGGTACCAACCCATTTTCCCACCTTGCTAGGGTGTTCATCATAACAGCCCCACTTTCAAACATAAAGTTAGAATTAAAGCTTTTGACCTAACCTCGTAAACCTTCTCCATGAAAGCTTCTTGTCCTTTCTCAGAAGCCCTTTTAATATTACGCTCCACAATATCCTTCGGTACATCTAGCTCCTTTGCTTTGTCAAGTACGGTAGCTAGAAGCGTATTTGAAACTGGGTTTGGACCCCCTTTCTTAACTCTGCAGGATGATAACCCACATAACACTCATAATAATGTCTCTCATAGCCCTAAGGAACTAAGAAGTTGAGTCCCCTAAACTAACACCATATACATTTTACACCATTGTGTGTGTTTAAGCTAATAACAGTATAACAGATACAACAAAAGGTTGAAGGCTTACGCAGATACAACCTCCTTGCCAATCCTAGAGTATAGTTTTGCCTTCTTTGCATCCTGAGCCCCCTGTATTCGTGCACCAGAAACTTCAAGCTCAATGAATACGAATTGTAATGATAATTCCTTCTCTGAGGCATTTCATCAAACAGGTGGTTGGCATCTCTAAACTATCCAATTTCAACAAAAATCTATATTCCAAAAACCTAGTAGTAGTAGTAGCAAATCACTTCAAATCATCCAAATTAGCACACCCACCATAGGCATATCATCAAACACCTTACGAACTCCACCGAAACCAAAATGAGTATGTTAATCATAAAGGTAGAAGAGAAAGGCAACGGACCTTTCGACCAGCGATTTTGGAAGAGCGACGACCCATACATAGGGGAGATGATATCCATATCTTTCTGACTTGACGCTTGCTGCAATTCTGGTCGTCTGCATGTGAAGCCAAAAACGGGGAAGTAGTAGTGTGAGGCGAAATTGAGGAAAGAGAGGAGATAGAGTTCCTCTTGGTAAGAAGACATTGGTTTGTAGAGTTGACGATAAATCTCGAAGACAACCCATTGGAGAATCTTTGCAGGATTACCCCCGCAGCACCCCTCATCGAGATATGGGACGCCATAATCTTCCGGTTACTGTTTTGTTCGCTCGTTGGGCGAAATTGAGAAATAACCTACAGAGACATATAACGAGCTCATGACAACATTTTAATGTTTGTAGCTTTGTAGCAGAAAATTAGGAACCTGTCATAACTCTCCCGTAACTGTGTTAATTCATAAACTGATAAAAATGCTACAAATCTGTATAAATCTTGTGTCATTAATAGCAAATCTCAAGCCAGATCTAAACAAAATCCAAAGAAATTGCACAAAAAAGACCACAACTCTGCTTTCAATAGCAAACATAAGAAACATATATACTCTACAGAGTCACAATTGTACTTCTAATCCTCAAAAACGGCACAAAACTAAGGGTATGTAAAATGTGGTCTGCTGAGTACACAGCCGATTGTGGGATCAAGAGAGCAAGCCTGAGATGTTGACTGCCACGGCCCACATGATCCTAGAAAGTTAAACTGGTGGCAGACTTATTTGTCAACCACTGTACTTGCAGAGGTTCTCGAAACCCATGTACTCCTGCCGTTGGATTTTGCCGATCATGTTCACTATTCCCACTCCACCTACAAACCAAGAAACAGGGATGAGAAAAAATGGAAAATGAAATGACCAGACGCTTATCCATGGAAAGTAATGTACCTAGAGATATCGCACTGATAAAAATCATGGAGGCAAGGATAAAGATGATGAGGGATGCACGACCAAGGACTGCAATCAATCTTCTGACTACATGTTGCCCAACTACGGCTGCAGCTGTAGCCACTGCCACAAAGTACATAGCTGCACAAAAAGTAGATATTGAGGGAATGGCGATGTTTAAACAATCTCGTGGTAAAAAAGAGTTTTAATCATGAGAATGATAGTAACAAACCATATGGAACAGGGAATCGTCTGAGAAGATAATACTCAACTACAGACATGGATGAGGAGAAGGTCATTGCGAAAGTGGCTGTGGCACTTGAGACCTACAAAACAATACAAAAGTAGACCAAGTGATAATTTATAAGATTTCAGCTCTTTTTTTGCAAAACTCTTGCACATTAATGTTTGCATAGTAAAACAAACAAGTGATTTGATTATAGTATTTTTTTGCGAAGTTAAGTCAGCTAAACTTAATAAAAACACACCTGTGGTGGGACACCGAGCTCCAAAAACAACGGACCCATAATGAAACCTCCACCTAAACCAAGTAGGCCACCGACTATCCCTGCCAATATGCCAAAAGTACAATACAGAAGAAGCTGACCAATGGTAAGACTCGAGCCGCCTAGCCCCTTAGATGCAATGATTCTTCTACCCTGGTACAAAGCTACTGCTTCATACGCTGATGCACCAACTGCAACCGGAATCTGCATGATAGCAAGGAATGGTAAAGCATATATAAGCAGTCATGTGAATCTCTTGAGCGAAGAAGATCAAGGAAATATAGCTGATTGTCTACCTGTAACAAATTTATGACCCAATATGCTACCGAACAAGTAGTTGTACTTTGCTGTTTCCATAGTAGAACATGGACATTTATCAGTAAAGTTTGAAAATATGAACTAGTAATGCCCCCATTTGAAGAAAATGAATGTATGCTTGAAAAGCAAAATAAAGATAACCTTTGTTATCTGCAGTGCCAGGAATACAACCCAAACCAGAACCAGAATTCCCAGTTCCTTCCAGCATACATTTTCAAGAAGAGTTACCTGCAGTACATGAACATGGTTACTTACTTGTGACATGAATTGCAGACATAAAAAATAGCAGAAGGGCATAGAGAATGACATTTACCTCTTCCTTTTTGGTGTTGCGAGGGTTGCTGCTTGGGGCTGCAGGAAGAGGAACGTACTCCACCTCTGTGCCAGAATCTGATCCAAAGGTGGATATGTGAGCAGTGTTGTTCCAACAAAAGTAAAACAGAATTGTAAAATGGCGGCTGCTGAAACATTTTTGAATGAAAAGAATGCAACTCACTGCTTGACTGTAACCGCTTAGCAGCCTCCTGTAGCACAAAACATAGAAGGCTTGATGGTTATTAATTAAGATCAGTCCAGTCTAGTCTAATCTTATTATACATGGCGCCGCAAGAAGTTACCCTTTTCTCTATAGTTTCCTTATTCCAGGTCTCAATACCCTTCAAAAACGCTTTTGTTGAAGTGCCTGCATACATTGATAACAGCCATCAGTCTAGGTCTAACTTCTGATGGGAAAGACCATACATCTGAAACTTATTTAATTCCTACCTACGAAGAGGATGATGAGTAGTACTGTGACCATCCAATCTGGAAAAATCACATTGAAGGCAACTCCAATACTTATTCCCAGCATTAGCATCGGCTGGATCAGCAGCGCAAGATCATAATCAATGATGGGCATATCAAGCGTAGGATGCCTCAATCTAAGGTTGTAATATACAGTAGACAAAGAAGCACCCATGATCATGCCTAAAAGCGATCAATCATGTAACAAAAACTCTTAAAATCAAGATCCTCAAAACACGAAGAGTATAGAATGTTACTAATGCATATGCACCTCTTACATTTTGAAATTGCTGTGGCTGATTTTGGATCAAACCCAATAATCAAGCTAAGCATGGGCACAAATATACCACCTCCACCAACACCACCCACGCTACCAAACGCCGCCCCAATGAATCCAACAAGAGTGCCCAGAACGATCTGCCAGTTGAACTCCAATTCCTGGAATAAAAGGTACGCGAAATTCACAAGGATATATATATAAATTATATTCCAAGAGTATCTTACAGTAGTAAGCACACGTATCACTAAATAATGTGTAGCCGAGTAACAATCAACGGCTTTACAGAACAAAAAAAATCTCCATTAAATAAGGTATAAAATGAGTGCCCAAACTTACTGGCCAGACGTGACGATATCCTGTTCGATTAGATTCCCAAAGAGCATTCACGGCTCTGACGAAGAAACTGGGTTCACTTTCTCGCGTTTCGGAATCAAATCTTAGAGATTTTCCTTTCAAGCTCCTCTCGGCGGAAACGAAGGCAAAAACTAGCGCAAAGTTAACAACGATCATAAATATCGATCTCAGACCCCACCAATTGAATCTGAATTCCGCCATTGTAATCGAAATTACACAAACTCCAAACGCTTAATCAATGCCGAAAGCTGAATCAGAAAAAAGTATATAAAAAAAACAAATTGAAAGATAGAAACAGAATCACAACCACCGGATTCTACAGAATCTTTTGAAAAACAAAAGCAAAACAACGTAGGAAGAAAACGAAAGCATGTGATCTTGCGATTGGAATCCCGAAGAAGAAAACAAAAGAAAGAAAATGTGTCGCGTTAACGATTTAAATAGTTTGGAACCGAGATCAGAATTCAGCAGACAGGTGCATGAAAATGGATTTTCCCAAATTGTTCTGAGATTGAGAGAGAAAGAGAGAGAGAGTCGTGAGGGAGAGAATAAAGAAAAATTCTAAGAAGAGATTTGCCAAGTAGACCGACCACTCTCGGATGTGTAGTCCATTAATTACAGCAACGTGCCTCTCCGATCTCTATATATGTATGGATTTTATTTTTATAATATTTGATTCGTGCATATTAGTGATACAAATTCATCAAATATATACTTAAAAATACACTGAATGTGAGTAGATTATAGTATATTCATCTCTGATTCCCTATCTTAATTTTATATATTTTCCTCTTATAAAAACATTGGCAGGTACACTCTTTTTTATAAAAAAAACGTTACTTTCACCTACACGTAATAGAGTGAACGAAATAGGGAACTTTTGAATTATTTTATTCATTTGAAAAACTGCATAATTTTTATTATATATATATATTATGGTTATAATTATATTTTCTATGATATTTTCATTCCATGAAATGTCTGTAATTCCAACAAGTAGAATAAGAATATACGGTCATCTAGGGACATTTATTGGGACATTTATTATACACGAAAGCGATTAGCCGATTACAACGTTCCAGCGAATATAGCGTAATTATTTTATTTGTAATGATGACTTGTATACATTTAAACTTAGGCTTTATAAAGCAAAGTTTTAAAAAACAATTCGTTGAATTAAAGTAAGTAGGCAACACTTTATAAATGGATATGTATGTCACCAACTAGACTTTCTATTTTGGTTTTAATAATATAAAATACATTTATTTTCTTCACAAAAAATACGTTTAAATGTCAATGCTACAACATTAAACCAAAATTTACCATTTAATTATGTTTCATTAAGTGTAATAACTCCATTAGTCTAGTCAAACATGTGACATTACCAAGAATTGAATATTTGAATTCGATTATTCATAAATTATATTCACAAGAAAGAAATGTGTAGTTTTTTATAATCTTGCTTATACAAAAAAAGAGCATTTTAAATGTTTTAGTTTAACGAATTAATAATAAACAAAACAATCCACTTGGCTGACGCAGTCAAAGCTGACTTTGAAGTTTGAATTATTCCGCGTTAACGTCTAACTATATCCATCAAATCTTCAATCTATATAAACACAGCTAATTAAGTAACTGGATTCACAAAGCCAGAAGAGGAAAAAAAACTTAAAAGATGTTGCCAATGGAATCTCAAAGCAAGAAGAGATGGAACTTTTCATCTTCTTACAGAGAAACAACAATCGTACTTGGAAGAGGTAGCAAGAGTTGCAGAGAACAGAAGCCACAAGGAACTAAGAGACTCTTTCCCAAGTGGAAGGTTATGTTGAAGAAGCTTAAGCTATTACCTGCTTCTCCTTCTACGAAGATCGCAGCTTATGAAGCTTATGATTACTCTTTGAATTTTGATCAAGGCCCTGGATGGCATGACCATGATGAGCCTGAAAATCTTTCGAGATCTTTCTCTTCTCGCTTTGCTGTTCCTTCTGGGATTCGAAGAACACGATTGCTATTGCTCTAGAATGTAAATATCTGAGATTTTAGATTTGAGATTATATGTTTATTTTTTTTATTTTTTTGGAGAGATGTCAGTTATTGGACATATATGATTTTTTCTTCTATTTAATATTGGTTCCATGTATATATATTTTAAGAACAAGTATCTAAAAGGGACAAATTTATATTTTGATCTGAATCGGTATATAATTATTAATGTTTATGTTAAAATATTATTAGTATGATTTTAGGGTTTGAAAAAGAAATCAATTTGATTTGAAATTAAATTGGGCCATGTGACGAGTATTACATTATGATATGTGTTTATACTATAGGTGATATTTAAAAATTAATAACAGAGAAATAAATGAAAAATTAATAAAAGCCTTGCGGGAAAAAGACGGTGAAAAAAGTGACCGAGGGGATTGGAGCAGACCCACGGGTATGACTATGAACCACCAAAACAAATCCTTATTCTAAAAGACCCAGTGGCTGGCTCGTAAGACTGCTCGACTGCTTCTCACTTCTCACCATAGTTGACGATTTCAGACCCTAAATCAACTTCGACATTTTGTTGTAGTGGAAATCAAGTCCTAATCGAAAGAATTCAGAAGCTAGGTTGACGATGATCGGTTTGTATCTGATTCAGTGATCGGGATGGTGAAAAGCGACATCATGGATAAGGAAACCCATATTCTGTCCCGTCTCGCGGTGAACCACCTTCATCTGGCTCAGTTCGAGCCGTTGAAGGCTACGCTGCTAGCTCTCAGGGTTCGTAATCCGGACCTCGCGCGCACGATTCTCCAGACCATTGTCTCGAATGCTGGAAGATTTGAGAATGTCCTCTGGTCGCAGTCTTGCCCCTCCCCGTCTCTTTTGGCGTTCCTCTCCACGATTGAACTTCTCAGATTTGAAAATCCTACTTCGCCTTGGGGATTTAATTCCGAGACTCTAAGTTTGCGCGCGGATTTCTTGTTGATGGTCCAGGTTTTGATTGACCGGGTGACGGAGAGGATTGGGGAGGAGCGGGGAGTCGAGTTGGAGAGTGAGAGGGTGGAGATGGAAGAGAAGAGGGATAAGGAATTGGAGGAAAGGGATGAACATGGTGAATTAAGAAACTGTGTGGGGCTTTTGCAGGGGGTTTTAGAGATAGGCGTTGAGAGATTGAAATTTGATGCTGATAGAAGTAGTAGTGGAAAGAGCTATAGGATTGAGGAAGAGGCACTTGTGTCTTTGAGGAGTATTGTTTTGGACTATTCAGATGTTTTTGATGCTTTATGCTGTAATATAAGGAGACAACTTATGGCTTCCGAGAGTTATGATCCAAGTTTTGAAGGGGTGAGCCAGAGAGAAGAACATGGAAAGGAGAGAGACGAGGCCACAGGCATTGATGCTTCCGAGGAGGATAACAACAAGGTGTTTGCTTTGATACAAAGATATGTTCAGTTAGCACACTTGGATGCTATAAAAAAATGTTTGGAAGACGGGGATGAACAGGGGGCAGCTGATCACATACGTTTTCTTCACCTGGATTATGGAGTAGAGAAAGAGAACTATCAGTATGTGCTTGTTTTATTCAGTCCGCAAATGCATAAGGTTTTTGAATCATCACTGCTCACCTTGTTTTGTATTGTTCGCAAAAGTTTTGAGGGGTTTGGATTATTTCGTTGTTATCTTTATCTTGATTATTCCCTTTGGCATTTGTTTCTCTTTATCTTATCTATGAGTCTTTGCAAGAATATAGGTAAGGACTGATAATTTGGCTGTCTCATATATGAAATTGCCAA
Organism: Aethionema arabicum; assembly: GCA_000411095.1. Classification (NCBI taxonomy): domain Eukaryota; kingdom Viridiplantae; phylum Streptophyta; class Magnoliopsida; order Brassicales; family Brassicaceae; genus Aethionema; species Aethionema arabicum. Next base: position 491,865 of record KE151497.1, read on the forward strand.
CATCGGTACCTTTTATGCTAAGTGCTGTGTGGGGAAGTATGTGGAACGCTTTAACTTTTCTGAATAAATGTTATGGGTAGCGTCTGATAAATCATCATAAATTTTGGTTTTGTATCCACTGTTGAAGAGGATTTCGTCATTTCCTTTTTTATGTAAACTGAGAACCGTGAATTGGGCAAGCAGTTGAGGTCTTGAATCAGAAAAAGGAAAGAGATAGCTTTTGTTTTTGTTTTCCTTATGGCCATGTATTAGGATTGGGCTTTTGATTTATAGTTCATCTCCATAGGAAAATCTAAATTCATGTGATACTGAAAAGGGAAACCTTATAATGGATGAAGACATCCATCGCATTGCAAATTCAGTACTATTCATTACTTCAGTTTTTAGCTTCTTGTTGGCAGCCTATCTTTTTGCATATTTATGTACAGAGGACTAACTTTAAGCGTTGTGTTTTTTCCTTTTTGTTTCTGATAGTGCTGTTATACAAGTTCTCCTGTCAAAAGTTATGGAGAAAAGGGGTGAATATGGTGATTCCTGGCACATGATGCGCCAGAACTTGCTGTTTATATATAAAGAAGCTCTATCGTCGAATTGTGGAGAACTCATTCAGATGATCCAGGTTCGATATATATTTCATATAAGCTGATTTAGGGGATCTTGCTCGTAAAAAACAAGAGAGAAGACTGATTTGTTTTATGTGTACTTTACCTAAATGTGTATTGAAATTTAGGAAATAATTACTGTTTTTTTCTTCAAACCTGGATAACAACAGAACTGGAAGGTTGTATATCCAGTTGGTATGTTCTTTTATATAATTTGTGAATATCTACCTGGATGTAGTCTAGTTTTATGATCAATTTGAGATTGGAGGTATGCTTATATATGCACATGTGTATCATTGTTTATCTAGTTCCATAAGCGCTTATGTGATTTACAAGGTTTTTCTCTGCAGGGTATTCAAGATGATATGCTCCTTGAAGATAGCCAGCTACATTTATCTCTCGACAGTGACCAAATTCCAGTCCCTCTTGAGTGTTTCCGGCGATATCTTATAGACTTGAAAGCTGACAGAAATATACAGGAAAAAAGTTTCCCTATGAACAGGGCTATTGATTCTTCCCTCAGAGACATGTATCATTATGCTCGTGTTTCTGGATCACATGTTCTTGAGTGTGTGATGTCCGCTGCCTTGTCTTCTGTAAAGAAAGAGAAGCTCCAGGAGGTGAATGATGTAGGTGGAGCAGACGAAACTACAAATTCTCTTACGCATTATCTTACAGCAGTATTGCTGATCGACTACTGCCCCATTCAGATCTCTTCTATTCTTATATTGGCATCTGAAGGTCTCTTTTGCTTGTATGTTATAGGTTATTACTTTGTTTCCCCGACTTCGCCCTCTAGTAGCTTCCATGGGTTGGGATTTGTTGCCTGGCAAAACTGCAGCCCGTAGAAAATTGATGCGTCTACTTTGGAGTAGTAACTCACAAGCAATTCGTTTGGAAGAATCTTCTCTTTATGGAAACCAGACAGATGAAGTAACTTTCCCTCCTTGAGAAAAATATGTTATTTGAATCTGTTATTTCTGTATTAGATGACTGTGATAGCCTAACAGGACACATTGATCTGGACAGAAATCTTGTGTGGAACATCTCTGCGATGCGTTATGCTATCAGTTGGACCTTGCATCTTTCGCTGCTTGTGTCAATTCTGGTAAATCATGGACTCCAAAGGCATCTATCTTGAGGCATGGAAATGAGTCGTCTGACAGTGACGATGCTGAGGTGGATCCTTTTGTTGAAAACCTGGTGTTGGAAAGGCTTTCAGTTCAAACTCCACTTCGGGTAGGGAATTTCTTACATTCTCCACTGGAAAGTTTTCTGAAAGGATCTGTTGAAACAAACGCCTTGTAGCTAGATTTGATTCCATTTAGTCTTCAGGTTTGAGCATGTCCACTGAATAAGTATTGTCAAAGGTGGTTCTAGTAGGTTATTCTAAGAATTACAAATTGTAATGACAGCGTTTTTGTAGGTACTGTTTGATGTTGTTCCGGGCATAAAATTTCAAGAAGCAATTTCACTATTTAGTATGCAACCGATTGGTTCAACTGCAGAAGCCTGGAAGTTGTAGGTTCTATCCAGTTCATACAGCTACATTGTATTCTTGAATCAATTTTGCCTTTATACTTGTGTTTGAAACTTATCACTTGCCCATTCACAAATTTTGGTTTTCTTTCATTTTGTATATATGCAAATACAATAACTGTGCCGTGTTTGTTAATTTTGATGCGGTGCTGTTATCCACCCCATGTTGATATTCGTTTGGCTTAAGCTAGTCTACTTGTGGAATCTACATATTTACTTTCTGCTTATACTGCGATCTCTTAGTATTTTAACAATTCGGGTGATTCTTCTTAAATGCAAAGCCATTAATAGAAATGTTATGTGCATTGCGTACTTGTGAGTTTTTATTTTCCTGCCCGGGTAGATGGTTGTTTCACTTTTAACGCCTTCTTATATTCTAGGATGCAAGATATTGAACTGATGCATATGCGTTATGCTCTGGAGGCTACCGTATTAGCACTAGGTGCTATGGAAGAGGCCATGAATGAAGATATGGAAACTAGGCATCGAGTAGTATTTTACCATTTAAAAGACCTGACTAACCATTTGGAGGCCATTAAAAATGTTCCACGCAAGGTAATATAAATCATTACAATCTTAATTTCACAGGAAACTGACCTTTTGTCATCTATCATGTGACCAGACCATGTTGGCTAAAGTATAAATTATTTAATATGAAACCAATATTATATGCTGTGCATCTTACTACTCGTAGTATGATCTCTCTCAAGCATTAGATTTTTTTCATTGTGTAACACCTTATATATCTTTCTAACATGAGATCTTTTTGCTTGCAGATTATGATGGTGAACATGATTATTGCACTTTTACATATTGATGATTTCCGTCTCAGTTCTTCACAAAGTTTCTCCACGGAGTACTTTTCTGAAAAAAATAATACTAATAGTTTGGATCTTAGCGATCTTGCTTCAGAAGGGGGAAACGAAGTTGTTGTATCTTTCATAAGACAGCTACTCATTGTTTTATGCCGCAATCTTCCATCATATCTGATTGAAGAAGAGTGTCAACTTGATGGTGATTTCAGTGCTGATGGAAGACAGGCTTTAGAGTGGAGAGTTTCTATGGCTACGCGCTTCATTGAAGATTGTGAATGGCGGTTATCTGTTATGCAGCATCTTCTACCACTGTCTGAACGCCAGTGGGGTTTAAAGGAGGTTTTCAGTGTTCTTAGGGCGGCCCCTGCAAAACTGCTTAACCTGTGAGTATAACTCTTGTACTGTTTGATAATATTTCAATTATTTTCGTCTTACTGTTTCTTCAGTTTTATCTCTAAAATGATAGGGAACCATTCTACGAATCAATATTTATCAAAGATCCTCTAGTATGTTCGAAAAGCAATCTCTGTCTAGACGGAAACTCAGAAGATTTAATCTAACCGATTTTTGCGTTGCTAAATAATTGATATTCAAATTGTCAAAGTTCCCTCTGTTGAAATTGAATTGTCTTGAGTAACATTCGGCCATCTTGTGTTACTTTATTAAGACATTGACTCGTACTCTGCAGCTGCATGCAAAGAGCTAAGTATGACATAGGAGAACAAGCAGTTCATCGGTTTGCATTATCAGCAGAAGACAAAGCTACTCTTGAACTAGCTGAATGGGTGGATACTGCCTTCAAAAGCACGCTGGTATCTTTCATTCTATTATACCGCAGTAATGCATCACCTCAAATGTCTGTCCATCTTGCATAATGGAAGTAGAATACTCTGATATGAGAGTATTAATTAGGTCGTTGGGAATGCAATTTGTATATCGTTCATAAGATGTTTCCCTATACTAAATTATAGTTAGGTCCAAATTCTGTCTTACTCTATTTCAGAGTGTTAGTTATTTAGCGAATAAATTTAATAAGTAACGAAGGTAGCTTAAACATACTTCTATGCTTTTATTATCTTCAGGTAGAAGATGTGATGTCTCGTGCTGCTGAGGGAATATCTGCCATGCAAGATTTAGATTTCCGTTCCTTAGGTTCTCAACTGAGTCCATTGGCCATGGTAAATCACTGTATAATTCTTGTTTTTATCTGGATAATTACATTAGCATATTTTATCAGGAATAACCTGCGATCATTTGCCTTGTGCACCTTAAAGCAAGTTTTAAGTTTCCCTTTTTTTGTGCCAGATTCTACTATGCATAGATGCTGCTGCTTCTTCTGCCAAGACTCCAACAATTTCCAGACAACTTTTGGATAAGGCAAGCAGTGTCTGAATTTCCGCATGTTATAACTTTGTCCACAAATATACCTTTTGTTTCTTGTTCATACTTGATGTCTGTCCCCAGTTTCGATATTTTTCTTTTGTGATCTTCTATCTCTTTCTAGTCTCTGCAAATACAAGTTTGGTGAAAATGCAGTTTGGCAGTCTGGTATATTAGTACGTCATTATAGATTTTGTATTGTTTTGTACTAAGCAGGCAAGCTTTGGTGGTAAAAAATTTCGTGAAACTTGAGGCATATGAATCGGAACAAAATACCATTGTTAATAGATAGTCGCTGGTTAATAATTGTATTTAAGCGTTAAACCAATACTATTTATTTACTTAAGAATTTCAAGAAATTATAATTACTAATGTTTAAAGTAGGTTTTATTTGTTGTTGGCAGTCTCAAGTTATGTTAGCTGAACTTTATCCTGGAGGATCTCCAAAGGTGGGATTTACTTATTGGGATCGGGTCCATGAAGTTGCAATTATCTCCGTGTCGCGTCGGGTCCTAAAGCGTCTGCAGGAGTTTCTTGAACAGGTCAGTCTTCAAGATAAGAGGCACAAGATTCTGTTGATCGTACAAATTTTGTCAGTTCTTTCCTAGATCAGTTAATAATTGCCTATCTGGTTAAGGGCGGATATGACAAATTCGATGTTGATATACTCAAGTTGTTGTTCTTAATTTGAATTCTCAGGCACACAAACGTGTGAATATCATTCTCTCCTTTCTTATTCTAGTTTCTCATTCCTTAGGATAACCCTCCAATTCTCCAAGCTATTTTTAGTGGAGATAGCATCCTTTCATTTTGTACGGAGTCTCATAGACATGGACAAAGAGATCGTGCTCTTGCAATGCTACAACAAATGATTGAGGATGCTCATAGGGGCAAGCGTCAGTTCCTGAGCGGTATTATGCTTCGTCTTTCTCTACCCTCTCTATATGTTGTTGCCGTAGTATGCATTTGGTAGTCTGGTCTTTACTAATCTTGACCTTTCATGGGTTTCTGACTGGTCTTTGTTACGAGAAATAGGTAAGCTTCATAACCTAGCAAGAGCAATTGCTGATGAAAAACCGGAAGCAGATGTACTCAAAGGGGATGGATCAGACATGGTCATTGAGAAGGATGGAGTTCTTGGTCTTGGGCTAAAATGTATGAAGCAAGCTCCTCGTTCAGAAACTAGGGATGTGGATGGGAATCCTGTTTCCCTTGAAACGACAGACAAGGGGAAGAGGTCATTTGGCCCATTAAGCAACAAAACCTCCACTTATTTATCTCAGTTCATTCTCTATATTGCTGCTATCGGTGACATAGTAGACGGCACTGATACAACTCATGATTTCAACTTCTTCTCCCTTGTTTATGAATGGCCTAAAGACGTAAGGTTTCTTGACTTTCTTTTGTCCCCGGGATATATGGCATCTAAAATCTCTTTTTCATTGCATTTCTTCTAGTGGTCTTATAGTTTATTCTGCTTTGAGTTTGAGAAATACTACCAAAATCGCTTTGCTTTATTCTGTCAACACTAGCATCCTAGCGTTATTGACTATCTATTGACGTGTAAGTGACTTCCTAAGATCCTATGAATATCCGTTTAAAATTGTTGACCTGCGTATTACTAAACAATATTCAGAGTCTGAAATGGTCGCAATGATCCGATTCCATTTTGGGCATAATCCTATGGGTAATCTCTTACTGTTTGTCCATGTTGCAGTTATTGACGCGTCTGGTGTTTGATCGAAGTAGCACCGATGCAGCTGCGAAAGTTGCCGAGGTCATGTCTGCTGATTTTGTTCATGAAGTGATATCTGCATGTGTTCCCCCAGTTTATCCTCCACGTTCTGGTCATGGATGGGCATGTATTCCCGTCACTCCAACCACTCCTTGTTCTCACTCAGAGAATAAAGTGCTCTCTCCTTCAAAAGAGGCTAAACCCAGTTGTTACGTCCGTTCCTCAGCAACTCCTGGTGTCCCTCTGTATCCTCTCCAGTTGGATATAATCAGGCATTTGGTCAAAATATCCCCAGTACGAGCAGTTTTGGCTTGCGTATTTGGTGGAAGCATATTATATAATGGTAGTGATTCTGTCATATCAGGCTCCTTGAATGATGAGTTTCCAAGCACGCCTGATGTGGACAGATTATTTTATGAATTTTCTCTTGATCAGTCTGAGAGGTACTGTCGAGCCAAAGTGTTCGGTTAATGCTTTGCATTTATAAACCAGTTCAGCTCATATTTTCCATCTTCAATCATATTCTATATTTTCTTCACAGGTTTCCCACTTTGAACAGATGGATACAAATGCAGACCAACCTCCATAGAGTTTCTGAATTTGTTGTGACACCTCAGCAGAAAACTGATGACACACGGAGTAAACCTGATGAAAGAACTACGATCAAGAGACTTCGTGAACATGACAGTGAGTCGGAGTTGGGAGCAGAAGAAATTCTTTCTAACATAACCATTCAGCCAGCCGTGACAGACTCCAGTGCCCGTGATGCTGGAGCCTTTGACACTGGAACCGGTAGAACTGATCCTACAGTGTTCCTTTCTTTTGATTGGGATAATGAAATACCGTATGAGAAAGCTGTGAATAGGTTAGTCAGTTTGTCTCATATGCATTTCCTCTTCTTTTAGCTTGGTAGCTTGTGAAGAGTCAGTTTGGCATATTAATTCTTACTGGATTGGATTATTCTAAGATTTATTAATTTTTCATTGTTGGCATTTATGCTAGATTAATCGATGAAGGAAAACTAATGGATGCTTTAGCACTTTCGGACCGTTTCTTGCGGAATGGGGCTTCTGATCGGTTACTTCAGCTCCTAATCGAACGTAGAGAAGAAAACCCTTTAATATCAGGACGATCTCAGGAATATGGAGGTCAGAGCATCTGGAGCAACAGTTGGCAGTACTGCTTGCGGCTTAAGGATAAACAGCTGGCGGCAACACTGGCTCTCAAGTAAGTAATCTTAATTTCCAACTAAGACATTCGTTCTTTCTGTTTCTTAACTTAAGTCTGCCATATATATTTCTGACTTGTTATTCGTTACTGTAAAAGGATGAATCGTGTGGCTCTATCCTTATGTAGCAGACTCTAATTTTCTATTCGTTCCTAACTACAAATAGTTACGTACAGTTTTTTCTCTGTCATAGACCAATTTGAAAATCTGGAACGTATTGGTTTCAGGTACATGCACACTTGGGAGCTTGATGCAGCTTTAAATGTTCTTACCATGTGTGGTTGTCATCTCTTAGAAAGTGATCCAATCAGCCATGAGGTATAAGGGAGATTTGCTTTCAGTTCTAGATTCTGAAGTCTCAATCACTGTGTAATTGATCTATCGAGAGCAGTTTTTTCATTCTTCTTTGTGTATCTAGGTGTTTCACAGGAGACAAGCTTTACAGAAGTACAGCCACATACTATCCGCTGATGATCATTATAGTAGCTGGCAAGAGGTTATGTTTCTCCCTTTTCTTTGAGATCAATGTTTAGCACTTAGCATTCTTAAGCTGCGTCTCTCTAAAATGCACAAGTATTAGCCGGAATCAGGTAGAAGCTGAATGTAAAGATGACCCTGAAGGCTTGGCGCTAAGATTGGCTGGCAAAGGAGCTGTTTCTGCTGCTCTAGAGGTAGCTGAAAGTGCAAGTTTATCAACAGATCTCAGAAGAGAACTACAAGGACGGCAGCTCGTAAAGCTTCTAACTACTGATCCACTCAATGGTGGTGGTCCTGCAGAAGCCTCTAGATTTCTATCTTCGCTTCAAGACTCGGCCGATGCTCTACCAGTGGTTATGGGTGCAATGCAGTTATTATCTGACCTTCGTTCTAAACAGCTTCTGGTAATTTTTTTTTCCTTTTTATAGTTGTCCGTATTCTGCTTTTGGGTTTAGCAAAATGTTCGTTTCATCTTTTCTGTAGGTCCATTTCTTCCTGAAACGAAAAGACAGCAATCTGTCGGATTTGGAAGTTGCCCGTCTTAATTCCTGGGCTTTAGGTTTGAAGGTGTTAGCTGCATTGCCACTTCCTTGGCAACAGAGATGCTCTTCCCTTCATGAGCATCCCCATTTAATCTTAGAAGCTCTGTTGATGAGAAAACAATTGCAGTATGCCTCATTGGTATAGAAGAGACGATCTTTCTTTTTTTTTATTTTGTATGATTGTTTTATTGTGCTCTTTTACTGAGCATTAAATAACTCTATTACAATGAAACACAGTTCTATATCTATTTCATGAGACTACTTTTATGTATCTTTCAGATACTGAAGGAGTTCCCAGCATTAAGAGATAACACTGTGATCATGGCCTATGCAGCAAAAGCTATTGTTGTCACAATCAATCCTCCGTCAAGAGAACCTCGAGTAACTGTGTCTGCATCACGACTACGACAAAAGCCAAGAGCAGGGCCTACAGCAAAGGCATCTTTCACTAGTAGCTTAAGCAATTTTCAGAAAGAGGCTCGAAGAGCATTCTCTTGGGCGCCACGTCATGCTGAAAACAGGACGACATCAAAGGATGTTCATCGTAAAAGAAAAACTTCCGGACTGGGCGCACCTGAGAGAGCTGCTTGGGAGGCAATGACAGGCATTCAAGAGGACCATGGGTCATCTTATTCAGCAGATGGGCAAGATAGGTTACCTTCTGCCTCCATCGCAGAAGAATGGATGCTGAGCGGTCATGCAACTAAGGATGAAGCAGTACGTGCATCTCACAAATATGAAAGCACCCCAGACATTATTCTCTTCAAGGTATGGATCTTCCTTATACCTGTGGGCATTAGTGTTAACTTCATCGTTTATGACATGAAATTAGATAACTCTATACTACTGATTAGCGTCCGATATCTTATTTTAGGCTCTGCTCTCACTTTGCTCGGATGAGCTAGTATCGGCAAGAACTGGCTTAGACTTATGTATCAATCAAATGAAGAACGTGTTGAGCTCCAAGCTGTTGTCAGAGGGTGCGTCCGTTGAAACAATCGGCAGAGCATATCATGCCACGGAGACATTTGTACAGGTACGACAGTTTTTACAAGAATGCTTGCCCCCAGAATCATATTTGGAGGGTGTATTTTATATCAACAATACACATAGTCGATCTCATTTTGTATATAACGATTTGTTACTGGTTTGGACGAATGAAGCAACTATCTTCGGTTATTTCTGCAGGGTTTATCTTATGCAAAATCATTGCTGAGAAAGCTTGTAGGTGCTACTGAATCGACCAACAACAATGCTGAAAGAAGTAGAGATGTTGATGATATATCATCCGATGCTGGCAGCTCCAGTGTAGGTAGTCAGTCAATGGATGAACCATCGGAAGTTCTCTCACTTGTAGAAATTTGGCTGGGGCGTGCAGAGTTGCTGCAGAGCCTCTTAGGATCTGGAATTGCTGCTTCTCTTGATGACATTGCTGATAAATTGTCATCAGCATGTCTACGAGACAGATTAATATCTGATGAACGGTATAGTATGGCGGTGTATATGTGCAAGAAATGCAAGGTAAGATCGTTTGATGCTCTAGTCCACTGTAAAACCATTTCATCGCAATAACTTATCTTGTGTACCTGATATATCCCAGATTGATGTTTTTCCTGTATGGAAAGCTTGGGGTCTTGCTTTGTTACGGATGGAACGTTATGCCCAAGCTCGAGTCAAATTCAAGTATGTGATATTTTAAAAGCCTTGGCAATACACATGAATCATAACCCTTTTTTTGCACATCTGAACGTCGCATTACGTGAAGTAAAACAGTTCTTCTTCTCTGTTTTATAGGCAAGCCTTTCAACTTAAAGGGGAAGGCATTCCTGATGTCATTCAGGAGATAATAAATACTTTAGAAGGAGGTCCACCTGTGGATCTGTCAACCGTCCGTTCCATGTAAGTCTGCGTTTAAATATAAGTATTGTCCTAGAATGGGACTTATATTCGAGAAGTTGTGTGAAACACTATACTTATCCACTCACGGGGCAGTCATTTGTTTGAAACACTATACTTCTCTTGAGTATGAGCATAAACATTTTGAGATATAGTCTTAAGTTCTGCTGAATGGGTTAAGATCTAAGGAAGTATGTAATATTGGTTAGAATGGAAAAGACAATTATGATGGAATGTGAGGGAAGGTGTATATAGTTATATGTTATGGAATTCCACCACCTAACCTTGTGACTGGAACTATTGATACATCTTAGGTATGATCATTTGGCCAAAAGCGCGCCAACAATTTTGGACGATTCCTTATCAGCAGACTCATACCTGAATATTCTGCATATGCCATCCACTTTCCCTCGTTCTGAGAGGTCCCGAAGGTCTCTCGAATCAGAAAAAAGTAATGCTGTCCCCGGTGCAGACTATGAAGATGGGCCTAGGAGCAACTTGGATAGTACGCGCTATGCTGAGTGCGTCAACTACTTGCAGGATGTAAGTCAATAATATTCTATACTCGAAGTGAAATATTCTTATTGGTTATGAATCCGATCTGTAGGTGGATCCGATGTTTTAGAAGAGTTTGCATGAGATAAGCATTATTTGCAAGCGTATGAACTGGTTACATGTTCTTTTGTTTTCGTTCATTGAATTTTTTTCTTCTGATCCTGCAGCATGCTCGCCAAAACCTGCTTGGTTTTATGTTCCGGCATGGTCATTATCAAGATGCATGCATGTTATTCTTTCCTCCAAGTGCTATTCCTCCTCCTTTGCAGACTTCTTCTGTGGGCTCATTAAGCTCGTCTTCATCACCTCAACGAACAGATCCCTTGGCAACTGAATATGGGACCATCGAAAGTTTGTGCGAGTTTTGTGTCGGTTATGGAGGTATCTCAGCCCTCGAGGAAGTAGCTATAGAGAGAACTGAATCTGCAAAGCATGAAGATCATGCCATAAGTCAGTACATAGGTGGAGCCATTTCACGCATCTGTGCTTTCTTTGAGACCAACCGGCATTTCAATTACCTGTACAAGTTTCTGGTGAGCACATATCTGTTGTCATGGTTCTTTGCCTTCAACTTGTTGTTGGGTTGTTTTCAACGTGTAACTTTTTACCTTCTTATACTAACTCGGAATTATTTTTTCCTTGTGCTGCATGGCCTTAGTTTCTTCTGCAGAACCCCCCCC